>PVJO010030838.1:0-15256 GCA_004026905.1 Hystrix cristata | reverse complement strand
TTTCCTGCTCTGAATCTGGTCGGTTTACCCCTCTATCACAGGTTTTCCTGCTCTGAATCTGGTCGGTTTACCCCTCTATCACAGGTTTTCCTGCTCTGAATCTGGTCGGTTTACCCCTCTATCACAGGTTTTCCTGCTCTGAATCTGGTCGGTTTACCCCTCTATCACAGGTTTTCCTGCTCTGAATCCCTGGTGGTGGGTGGTGAAGTAATTTGTGACCCTATCAATGTTCCTGAGCTTTATTCTAGGATGCAGATAAATTACTGGATTGATCCTTTCGAGTCTTGCTTTTCTAGGAAAAGCCATGAATTATTAGACTAGTGCCAATTATTTTCCAGTGACTGAGGCAGGGTGTCTGTGTACTTCAACAAAATGGGCCGTGAGTTGAAGTTGTCTGGTCTTCCTGGTGGGAACAGGCACTGGTCTCAGGCCTCAGTGAGCTCCGGGCACTGCCACTTCTAATTTCTTGGATTGATCTTTTCCCCAGACTCCAAGACTTCCTTATACACGTAAGACAATCAGCTCTCAACTGAACATTCAAGAGCGATCCTCTCTGTCTCCAGAGAGTCTCTGTGTGGTCCCTCCTTCCCGGCATTCAGTCCTGTAGACTCCAGACACCACCATCTTCCTCCAGACTCGGCCCTGTCTCAGCTCAGGAGTCCGGCAGGCTCTATACTGTAGCCTGGAAATTCTTTCAAGGACAAAGATTGGGCAAGAGTAAGGGTCATTATTGCTCCTTTTTCATCAAGATCACTGTTCCTCATTGTTTGATACATAGCGTCTAAAAAAGAATTTTACATATTTTGTCTGTCTAGACTTTATTTCAAGCAGGGAAGTAAACTGTAGCTCCATTGCTTCATTCTGCCTGAAAAAGTGAGTTTGGTTTGGGTAGAGCAGTGCTGTTTTAATAAATGAACTACATTAGTAATTAGGTTTATATATGGTAACCTGGACCATGAAATTTAATACTGGATGAAAAATAATTAAATCTGAAAAAAGTATTCTGTCTAAATCCATTTGCATAGTTTGAAAAAATACAAAATTATTGTATACATCAGTTTCATACATAAAAGGATGAATAAACGGATAGAAGAATCTCAGGAAAGATGGTGACTTCTGAGGGGAGAGAAACTTGGCAGACAGGATCACGGAATAATAAAACAAGGGCTTGAATTTTATCTGTAATGCCTTATTTAAAATGAAAATAAGACATATGAAACAAACAGGGAAAAATGTTAGTATATCAGCATCCCTGAGAGGTGACGGTTCAGTCAAAGAAAGCTGACTGTATATTTTCACATCTTCGAATCACTTCATAATTTAAACTATCTACCATTTAGGTTATTAGTACCTTCTGCTGTGAAGAAGTCTTTGAATTTGCCTCGGGGCTCACAACCTGCTCACTATCTTTTGCTCACATTTGCATAATTAAACAGCTCACACAGGGGGCTTCCTGTGGTAAAAGGAGACGCTTTTCTAAGGAGGAAAATATAGACAAAATAACTCTGAGGAGAGAAATTATTCTGTGTGACAATTGGTGATAGTTTTTTAAAATGTAGGCAGAGCTCTAAAACTGCAACTGGAAAATGAAAAAAAAAAGTGTTTTGATAATTTTCATTTAGAACAACCTGTGTGTATAACTTATTGTGTGCGCATGTACAGATTTTTTTTGCTCAAGAACTGCAGGAACAGAGAGCCTCAATGTAGGCTCAGGAGTGTTTGCAGGCTCCATTGTCAGGACTGCCCAAAAATGAATTGGATTCGCTTAATATCCACTGTGTAATATTTAATGTTGGTTCATGAATATTGCTATGCAAGAATCGCTGTTGGAATGATTGCGTGATCATCTCACTGAGGCAAGACACGGCCCACCCCATGAGCAATGTGACTTCTGTGGCAAGAATGTCACTGTCAAATATTGCCAGAAAAGGCCAATTGAGGCACAAGAGGAAAGAACCGGATGATTGCTTCGTGGGCGCTTCTGCCATTGTGGCTTGGACTCTGAGGCAAAGAGATGCTTTTAAAACTCACTGGGGGAGCCAGCTCGCTGCTGCCGTGCAGAACTGGGGCAGAAGCAGAGAGAGGAGCCCTCAGCCGCGGGCTCGGTGGGTAATGTTGGCAGCATCGCAGATCTAAGCGTTGTTGTGATATTTCTCCCTCCCGTTATCCCCCGAACTTCCTTAAATCCTGACTTATGAAAAGTTCCGGCTCGATCCCGCCAACGCTTCAGAGCACCAAGGTCGAGTGCCTTACAAGTGCCCAAAGCAGGCCGTGGAGGAGGCTGTGCTCTGCCCGGCTGGGGCGGCGGGGTCGTGGGTGATGGGCTTGGGGGACCCCTGGCACCTCAAGGGGCTCACGGAGGAAGGTCACGGGCCATCCCAGAGCACGCAGTGAAGGTCCCTCGGATGCTTGTTGACGGGACCTAGAGATCACTGGAGGACCACTTTCCAGCAATTAAACTGTTACAGACTTCTGGTGACATTGGCATCTCATGATTTTTGCAAAAGTGGTTTTGTGTTACAGCCACGGCTTGGTGAAGATGTGATATCTGGGTACAACTCCACAGACAGAACTGGAAGTCCTGGTTTGAAAGTCACGACGGTCTCCATTGCTGCTTCACGCGAGAACACGGCAATCTCTGTCCTGTCCCCCGTCTCCCTCACTCCACAGTGCACCAGAGTCCACATTCCAGCCTCCTCCCTCCTCGTCACACACTGTGACTATCTTCTTCTGATGACAGTATTCAAATGCCAAGGAGTGATCACTTCAGAGTTTGATATGACCCTGAATCTGCTTACATTCTTTAGAGAAATATCTTTGACACTTTGATATTGGTAACAAAGGACTTGTGCCGTGGCCCACGATACAGGCATCTTCACAGGCCAAAGGAGCAGAGGGGAAAGAGGAGAGGAAACAGTTAGCAGGTTTCTGTGGTGGACTGCAAGGGCGGGGCGGGGAGCTCTGGGAAACCGAAAGATCAATTACAAATATGCTTCTCAGTCAAGGTCACGTCAGGAAAACAGAAGCCACTCTGGCTAATTCAGGTGACATGTGAGACAATACAAAGAATGCTTACACAGCTCTGGGCAGCCTGCGTGTCCCAACAGCCCAAGGCAGGCAGTGGGAAGATTAGCAACAGCGAGCAGCCGCTGCTGTCCCCAGAGCAGGGAGGTCACGAGGAGGAGGGATCTGGTGGCAGCCGGAGACTCCTGAGTCCCCAGGATCTGGCCGGTGGGCCAGGAGGAGTCACAGAGGCTCCCGGAGAGAAGGAGCCTGGCTCTTCCTGTCCTGCATGCCTGTCACCCAAACTCGCCGGTGTCTGGAGGGCCAGGAGGTGCAGAGTCCAGGCCACCAGATGGCCAGCAGAGCAGGGGAGGACGGGAGCGGCTCTGAGAGCTGGCTTGCCGGCTCAGGTACAGATGCCCAGTTAAACGAGAATGCCAGGCTCACAGGGAATCCTTTTTGTATTATTATGACCCACACAATATTTGATGTGTAGTCATAGGAAAATGCACACGTTATTCATCTGAACACAAATTTAACTGGACAAGCTGTGAGCTTATGAGAAAAGCTGGCAGCTCCAGCCCAGCACAGGCCGGGCAGTACCAGGCATGGGGGGTCATACATTTTAATATGGGGTCCAGGGCTCTCTTCCACCCTGAGCACCATGCCCACGAAGGAGAGGAATTTTACAAAATACTAAAGCTTTATGGTGTGAAAAAGTGAAAAGGGGAAGGGAGGTAGCTAAGGAGTTAATACAGCAGTCTTCGAAATCCTTCCTAGGAAAGATCAAGGGCAAAAGGATCCCGCAGAGGCGGCCAGGGAAGCTGAGATGGGGATGGAAGGTGGGTTTGCACTGAGAATTCCTGATAATGAGTCACGTCTCTGATTGAAGTCTGAAACCAATTAGAGGCAATAATACGCTTGGCCTCCACATTCAATCAGAACTGAAAATGTGAGGCATGATTTTTGGAGAAGGAGAAAGCACAAGCTTGGCTGGGAAGGTCTCTCCACGTCTCTGCGCTGTGGTGGGCACAGGCACGTAAGCGGAGGAGGAACCTGGGGGTGCCGAGGGGCTCGGGAGAGCGGCGAGTGCTCCCACCTATTTGGGCAGAATTATATAGAGACGGCTGCTAACTTTGGGGTATGAGCAGGCTGGGCCTTCTTTGGGCATATCAGACCCTTCCTTACACACTCACACACACAAACAGGCACGTGTGAAGCAGTAGAGATGACGCGGACATGATTCAGCCTGAACAAACTGTGTGTTCATCAGCTTTCTTGCTCTGTAATGAGATATCTGAGCAATCGGCTTACGAAGTGAAAGGGTTTATTTTGGCTCCCAGTTGGAGGTTCCAGTCCCTGGTCAGCTGCCCCCCCACCTTGGCCCTGTGGTGGCACATCACAGCGAGAGAAGGAGCAGAGCAAAACACTCATCTCACATCCAGGAAGTAAAGAGGAACGAGGAGGAGCCAGGAGTCCCATGATGCCCCTCAAGAACACACCATCCGTGACCTCAACACGTCCCACTGGGCCACCACTTAAAGTCCCACGGCCTCCCACAGTGCCAGCCTGGGGTCTAGTCCTTTCACCCCTGAGCCTCTGGGGACATTTCCCACCAAGCTGCCACTGTGAGCCTCTCCCTTTAGGGGGCAGTGGAGTCTCCCCCAACTCCAGGCCCCTCCCCTCCATAAACAGCCAGAATTGGGTGACGAGGGAGCCCCAAACGCATTCTGACAGTTACGGGGGTTGGCGCCTTTCTGCAGCACCCAGAGCTGCCCCAGGATGGCAGCCGCAGTGTCGGGGCTCCGGGGAGCTGCGTGCCCAGGCGAGGTGCTCTGAACGTCCTGTCTCCTCAGCTTCAGCTTCCAAACTCGGAAGTGAAAAAGCCCACTAACTGTTCCGGGGAGGCAGCTGGTCTGGCAGAAAGCGTTCCTCCCTGCTCAGATTTTTGTGCAAAATCTTGAAAGATGTTGCAAAGTCTTCAATGACCATGAAGTAATGTCACAGGTATGCAGCCTGCCTGCGCGGAACCAGAGGTTGACTGGCAGCTGCATCCAGAGGTCAGATGATGGGAGAGCGTGAGGTTTTCAGCACAGTGAGCGGCGGGCTAAAGGAGCCACCAGCAGGAAGGCACCTGCTGAGGGTGTGGGGCTCTGTGTACCTCCTGGTGACATTCTGGGACAAGGGATTGGAACTGGGCCTCTCAGAGTCTCAGGCTTCACTCTAACTCCAGCCACTCCTGGAGAAGCGGTACCCTGGGCCGGCAGCTTATGCCACCTCCCGAGGGGCCCATCCGCTCGAGCTACACTCGAGAGTGGCTGTGGCTGCGCCCACCACTTTGGAAATTTCACACCCAAAACACACGTCTGCTCTGCAGCTGTGCACCCAGGACGGTCACCATGGCCGCCTGGACTGCAGAGCGCAGGAAGTGTGGCTGTGGCAACTGAGAAACTGAACTTTTATTTTACTACAGTTTGAATTAGTCCTGATACTCAGTTCAGCTGTTGGCAAACTGAAGGGTCTTTGAAACTCCTTGGGTGTGTGGGTCTAACTCTTCAACTGTTAGATTCATGAGATTCATATACTGACAGAGTACTTCTGATGGAAATGTAACCTCTGTTTCGAGACATAGTATTTTGGATATTTGGGTTAAATAAGATACAACATCTAAACGGCGAGTTGGCTTCTACAGAGTTCACCCGGAAGAGCCAGGAGGCCTCGAGCGATAGCCTGACGTCCAGGCTGACCTTGGTGGTTCTCTGGACCAAAGACCTCTTCCTGCCCTGAGGGCCACCAAAGGAGGGAGCACAGCACAGCTGGAGTAGGTGCAATTCTGGAAACAATGTGGGGGGCAGAGAGAAGGAGGAGAGCAGGGCAGAAAGGACAGCCCCGGATGGTCTCCTCTGGGCTGCGTGTGAGAAACGTGTCTTGGTGTCCTGCTCCCTCCTCCAGCCCCCTGCATGAGTGAGTGTGCATGAGTGAGTGTGCGTGAGTGAGTGTGCGTGAGTGGGCATGAGTGTGTGTGAGTGTGCATGAGTGTGTGTGCGTGAGTGTGCGTGCGTGAGTGTGCATGAGTGAGCGTGCATATCTGTCAGTTAATTTAGTCTCTCTTGTGATGGATGCAGTAAGCCCAGCGCGGAGAGCTTTCATTAATAATCTGTAACTCTGGGCCCTAGAACAGAAATGTAATTGAAGTTTCCCCAGCCTTAGCCAAAAGCCAGCTGCCCAGCAATATTAGGTCATGTGTAAGAACAATCTTGGCGGTGCACTGAGGCGTTCTCCAAGCTTGCTTTACACAGCTTGTTCTCACGGCTGTTGGTGAAGACCATCACCGCCAACGTCCACTTTCCTTCTTCCAGAAACAACGATTGAGCCCAGGATCTGTGAGGCACACATACAACTGTCAAAACCAGCCTGGGCCTCTAAGGAAGCCATTCCCCAAAGCGGCGAGATCACAGACGGGAGAAAGCGGCTCCTATTCCAAGAGTCTGGAGGACAACGATGGCCACATGGTGCAGGATGAAGCTAACGAGGCAGCCCACATATGCCACAGTCAGAAAAGAAACGGCTCCAACCTGAGAGGTAGAATAAAACACTTCCTAAAAATCCACATACTGGCAGAAAGATCACAGTAGCCCCAAAGAGTAGTTAACAGACTAGGTCTTTGTTTACAGAATTTCAAGGAGTCCTGGAACCAGAGAGGAATTCATTTCTTGGAGTCACATTCCAAAGGGGCTGTTTAATGCTAGGCAACGCGGCTCCGTGGACACCGCTTAACTGCAGCGTTGGTGAGAAGGTCCAAGGCATCTGTGTTGGGTTGTGGACCAGAACCCAGAGAACCTCAGATAGGCATCTAGCAGGCCTCCCCGCCTGGCAGCCAGCACAGGAGATGGCTGTTGGAGATCTGGCCAGCAGAAGGGATCGCCCCAATCTCTAACTGGAGACGGTCTACTGACTCTGGTGGGTGGGCACGAAGGCGGTCGGAAGAGCCCCACCCAGGGGCCAGCGAGGGGTGTGAGTGCAGGTGAACAGACACCTCCAGATTCCATCGCTGTCCGACGCTGTCCGTGGGAGATGTGGCACCCAGGCATGGTCACGGAGTGCCTGAGCCAGTGCCCAGCAGAGGGGCAGAGCAGTGACCCCCTGCCCCAAGGGACGGGCCTCTCTCCATCCCGCCACAGCCCAGCAGCACCCAGACGCTCCCAAAGCCAGGCGTATGTACCCCAATGCCTGCCAAGAAGAAGCAGCAAGCAACCAGAGGGCTTGCCCATTCTGTGGTGTTTTCACAATATTTCAAAGGTACAAACCAAAGTCTACTTGTGAACAAACAGGGCTGGGGATGTGACTCAGTGACCCAGCGCTTGCCTGGCACGTGCGGCATCCTGGGCTCAATGTCCAGCTCCGCAAAAAACTAAATAAATACAAGAGCACAGACCAAAATTCATCTGGAATCTCACCAAGAAGGTATAACTGTTGCTCACAGTTTTATAAAACGCATTATTTTTCTTTTCATTTTCTGTCCTTTCTCCTTTAGGACTTTAGCCCTCACCGCTGGCATTTTTCAGTATTCTCTTCTGAACAGATGCATAAACCTGATTTTCAGATATGTACAAAGTCTTATCTCCATTGCCTGGGTTTGAATCGGGCTTCAAAGTAAACATATATTTATCTCAATGTCAGCAAATGTTATTGCTAAAAGAATGGCTTTTAGATTTTTTCTTGTTTTTCCTCTCACCATTGCACATGGCTTTCGTGATGGTTGTACAGCTGTATTAGTTACTTTCCCATCACAGGGACAAAATACCTAACACCTGCAGCCTGAAAGCGACGTTTCGTGTGGTGCATGGTATTAGAAGAGCTGTGGTGTGTGGCTTCAGGGACAGCTCAGAGTGCCCGAAACGGTGACAGCAGAGACAAAGCAGGACACGGCCCCAAGAAGCAGAGATCAATGAGGCAAAATCGGCCAAGGAGGAAGTGGGTGGTTTTACCCCAGGTGTCCCAGGAAGCAGGTGAAGGAGCAGGGAGAAGGCTTGGGTAGAAGTGTCCCGGGCCAGCAGGTGCCCAGGAAAGGTCCTGAACACCACTGTGGCGTCCTTAGACTCGGTCGGACTTGGCCCCTCTTGTCCCACAGTGAAGATTCTTTGCCCAGTCATTGGCTGGGAGCACCCTGGAGGAAACCCAATTTGATGCAAATATTTAATAGACAATGAACCAGAGCTGGAGAGATACGTGGCTGCTGTTATGGTTTAAATCTAAAGGGGCTCCCCAGAGGCTGCTGTGTTCGGAGGTGCAGCTTTCGGAAGGTGGATTGAGGGGTGCTGTGCTTATCGGTGACTTCACAGCTGAATGTGCCGTTAGGAGGTGTGGCCTGGCCGGAGGTGGATTGCTAAGGCTGTCATCTGGGAGGGCGTCTTCTTGTCTCCCTGCTTCCTGGATGCCGTGATGCGAGCAGCTTTCCTCCGCCAGGCCCTTGCACCACGCCCATGGCCTCAGAGCAGCAGACCGCGGACTGCCCTGCAGGGCCCCTGGACCAGCCCGGCTGGGAGAGTCAAAGGGAAAGTGGGGATATTTCAGGCCACACTTGAAACAGGCATTTATCTTACACGGAGCGAGGTGGTCCCTCGTCCTGGACATACTAGGAAAGGAGAAGGACAGAACTCGCTGGAAGTCTCAAAGGTCTTTGTTGGCCTCGCTGCGCGGGGTAACTTGGGTGAAGGAGCCGGCGCTGCGCACGGAGGGGGGCGCTCGCCCTGGGATTCGCTTGTGGTGCGCGCCACCTTGTGGTGGCTCTTGCACTTCCCGAGAACGCCAAGTCACCCGAGTTGTCAGCCTGCGGGGCCTCTTGCTGCACAGACAGCAGCGCCCACCTGCCCCCCACCTGGGGGCCCGCACCGTCTCGCACCTGTCCCAGGCGGCTCGCCCCGCTTTCGGGATGAAGAGGAGTGCAGAGCTGCCGGTCGGAGCCCGAGGCCCAGGTGCTCCTCCCGGCCGCCCCACCACCCACCTGGACTCCCTGAGCCAGCACACCTGAGGCCCCTGCGCTCCGTGCCGGCTCGCCTGCACTCCTGCGTCCCGTCTGGGAACTTGCCGGGTTTCCGCACAGCACGCTCATGCGCCGGTCCCCAGAGTGCGCCGCCCTGCGATGCCAATCACAGCCCATCACAACCCAGCGCTCAGAACAAACCCACTAGAACTCTGGCTCCCACACTCAGACCGTCCGGGCAGGGCAGCCCGAGCGTCTCGGCGGGGAGCTGAGCTGAGCCCTGGGTGGGACCCGATGCCCCCCGCGGGCGCTGTGGCATCTTCACAGAATACAGCACAGCAGGGATCCCGAAGAGGAGGAGCGGGAGGAAGGACACAGCAACCAGGTGGCTGCACCTGGCAGGCACAGGCGGGCACTCTGCTCACCTTACCTCATTAATCCCAGGAAGGAATTTCAGGGTAGCAATCATTTCCCCCATTTTGCAGATGAGAACACTGAGGACTGGGGAGATTAAAAATGTGCTTGTTTATCTTGGGTTCCCTGTACATCATCAGCCTGTTTAATGAATTCCCTGATCATAGATGCTCAGAGTCTGCCAGCTTACACCTGCCTTCGTGGGCAAGCTGCTCCAGCATCCCACAATGTCGGTTTAGCTTCACTGTGTCAACCTGATTGGCTTGGGAGCCCCACAGGGGTGAGAGGAGCTCACTTCTGGGTGTGTATGGGTGGGTCGTGGAGTGTGACCTCCGGGTCTGTATCTGGCCCGTGGCCCCTTCCTCTCTGGCATTGTCCCCCTGGCCACCATGAACTAAGCAGCTTTGCTACACCACGTCCTGCTGCCGTAATGTCCCAGCCTGGAAGCCGGCCGACCACGGACCAAATCCCCTGAAACCAAGAGCCAAATGAAACTCCTCTCCTGTAAGCTGCCCTCATCCAGTATTGGGGCCAACAGAAAGCTGACTCAGACATCCTCTAAGACCCCTCCGTTGTTTCTGCAGGCCTCTGGAGTCCCCACCTGAGCTCTCCTGGCTCCACCTGATGCTCATGGGGCTTGGGGCTTCTCCCCGCCGCCTCTGTTTGAGGCGCACGCTGGGAGGCCATTCAGGAATGACACCGGGGGCCCCTTTCTAGAGTCACGCGGCATCCCACTGAGAGATGTGCTGTGGCTTAGCTGGTCTTCTCTAAGTCTCAGCATTTAGGCTATTTTGATTATTCATAATGCCTTGATAAATAAGAGTATTCATATTACTTTTTTAGAAGATGTTGTTGGGCCAAAGGGTAAACGTATTTGTTGCCCAGGGCTGATACAACAAAGTACCAGAAACCTGGCAATCAACAGCATTAGAGATTTATTCTTTCCCAATTCCAGAATCTAGAATTCCAAAATCAAGCTACCAACCAGGCCACCCTCTCTGAGAGTCTCTGGGGAAGAGTCTTACCTTGCCTCTTCCAGCTTGCAGCGTTGCTGGCAACTGTGGCGCCACACCCGTCTCAGTGTGATGGTCATAGACCCTCAAGCTGTGTCTTTGGCCTGCTCCTCTCTAGCAGGGCACCAGCCATGTTGGATTTAGGACCTACCCTGATCCAATACGGCTTCACTTTTGCTGATCAAGTCTGCAAGGACTCTATTTGCAAACGAGTCACATCCACAGGTCTCGGGTGGGCTCGAACTTGGGGGAACCCACTTAGGCTAGTACAGAAAATGTGCACAGGCGTGATGGCTGGTGTCGATGTCCGCTGTGGCACTTTGAGGTGCAGGAGCAGCCGGTGCCCAGAGCCAGCACCCCGCCGCCTCCACGCCGCCTGTGCCCCAGCTTCCGAGTTTTTGCCGGTGGGCAGCGCAGTGTCACAGTCTTTCGTATTTCAGTGAAGACACGATGGAGCATTTTTCTTACGTGTCTATTTGCACATTTTGGTGGGTCCGTTCCGGTCTTTGCCCATGTTCCTCCAGGGTTTTTGGTCTTTTTGCCTCGAGTTTTTAATACGGAATTTGGATTTGCCCGCTATCTCTTTCTGCAGTCTCCTTTCACTGAATGTAGTTTTCTGGACTGCTCGAAGCAATCGGGGCTCACGTCAGCTTTTCTCACTCCACAGAGCTCCCTCTGCCGGCACTTCTGTGAAATGACCTTGAAAGTGTCCTGGCCGCTGTCCCTGCCCCAGACCTCTCCTTGCTGTTTCTAGCGGCCCTCTTTCCCGCACACTGTTCCTTCCAGCCTGGCACTGTCTCCTGGCCCCGGCTCCATCCTGAAGAGAGCCCCAGTGGGTGACCTGGGGCGCCAACAGCATCTGCGCGGCCCCGAGACGTCCGCTTTCCCTCCCGAGCCCACAGTCCCTCTCACCGTCTGCAGCGCCACGGTGGGCCGTCGGGCTTCTCCCCCGTCAGAGTCCCTCAGACACTCGGTCACTTCTCTTTGCTTTCTCCGGCACAGACACGCAAACCCAGGTGTCTTCAGGCAGTTAATAGTTTCTTCCCGTCTGCTTGTATTTTAAACTTCCTGGGACGCCTGTGACCTGGTTTTATTGCTAATGTTTTCCACGGCTTTCTGATTCTCTATCTTGTTGCTGTGCCTGTTCTTCAGGGACATTGAGAGAGACTCAAAACTCACACTGTTGCCATCGTGGCCATTTCACTGGCCCGTCCTCAATCTTGACAAATTCTCCACAAACTAATGAAATCAGCCCCGTGTCTCTGAGATATCTTGCAACCATGTTCTACCCGATTTTTTAAAAGAAAGCCTGCAATAGTTTTGTATGCATGAGTTTCTTTTTCATCTTTGTTTAATTTTATTTATGTTTTCTTTTGTGGCATCTGAATTTTCGAGTCATAGCAAAGAAGCTTCTCCCTGTAGAAGAATTCAATCACGAGGTCTTTGGTGCTGGTAGGACTTCACTTCTGCCTTCACGTTTCCAGTTCACGTGAAGTTTATCGCCGTGTGCGGTGTGAGGTGCGCTTATTTGCCTCAGTGGTGAATGTTTAAAAGCCTCTTGCTTTGCCAGCATTTGAAATGCACCCTTTTGTACCTATCACATCTCCAGATGGACATGGGTTATTTCTGGAATTTCTGTTCTGTTCCATTGACCCATCTGTGTAGTCATGTGACATCAGACTTTTTTTAAAAAAGACTTTGTTTTCAAAACACTTCTTACAAAACACTGAAAGACACAGAGAATGTTCAGATAGTAGTATGGTGGCATCCAAGTACTAGTCACACAGCCTGAGAGGACGCTGAGTGCCACTGTGCGCCCCTCCCCGCCACACCAGCAGAGACGGCGGCAGCTTGGACGGAAAGGTGCGGAGCGCGAGCAGTTAGACACGGACCGCACTGGCAGGAAACAGACAGAAGAAGTAATTTGGTGGCAAACACACTCTGGCTTCTGTGAATAAAAGAGGGATGACTCAGAACCTTCCGAAAGCCCACCAGGCAGAGCCCCCGTGACGGCTGGAACTCTCCTTCTGGGCTCACAGACCTCTCGGGCCGATTGACACTCACCCCACTGAGCACCAGCATCGCTGTGAACTGGTGACTCTTTCGTACCTGCCTTCTGGGGGGGGGGGGTCCCATGGTGCCTGTCCCATCTGCTGGAGCAGGGACGTGGACAGGGGCCCCGTCACTTTGGCTTTACAGGTCCGCAAGCCGCGAGGAGCTGCCCTCCGCCAACCTGAACCTGACTGCGGTGATGGGATTCGGACCTTGAGCTGACTCCGCAGGGAAGGAGACAACGGGGGATCCGGGGAGGAGGGAAAGCGCGCTCCGTGTGAAAGAGGTGTGCACCTTTCTTTCTTTGGAGAGCGGGTGCTACTGGGGATTAAGCCCAGGGCCTCTGCCCCGAGCTACATCCCCAGCCCTTTTGAAATTTTTTATTTTCAGACTGTGTCTTGCTAAACTGCCAAGCCGCTTAGGCTGAGCTCAAACTTGCAATCCTCTTGCCTCAGCCTCGTAGTTTTGGGATTACAAGCACGTGCCACTGCACCTGGCTACGAATGTGAATCTTGGAGCACTACAGCTGGCAGCCTCTAAGACGACCCCTAGTTACCCCACCTCCATCCTGCACACCCTTGTCAGGTGCTCACGGCTTCCCCATCCAGTGAGGGCCGAACAAAACGACACTGCACAGGAACACAAAGCATGGTGGCAGCTGTCACCTCCATCGTCCAGTGACAGAAAGCCCCCCTCATCCAGATGCCGTCTCGCCTGCTCACTCTGAGGGTGGCAGTGATGTGCCACCCTGTGCCCAGGGTCACCTGGGAAGACCCGAGGGAGGCTGCAAGGTGCCACCCCTGCTGGCCATGCGGCTCCGGCTCCGGCTCCGGCAGGTGACTGCACTGCAGCCTCGTGAGAGCCTCGAGAGACAGGTTCTCGGGAGACTGTGGGGTCACGTGGGTCTGTTGCCGTCATCCGACACGTTCGGGATCATTTATCATTTCAACACCGCTAGAGGAGGACAGTCAATTCCAGGACACCCTGGACATCCAGAGGAATCAGGGCGATTTAAGGGCGGGGTGGATGTAGTGGCCACTGCACCCATGCTCAGTGCAGTCCCCAGCACACAGTAGGTGCTTCAAGAGACAGACCAGCGCTGCCTGTGGGAAGGAGTGAGTCTTGGGAAGGGGAAGGCAGCTGGATCCCATGTGTCCAGGTAGTTTGGGATGAAAAGAGGTAACTGCCAGGATGTGGACCTGCAGTGACTTGGGCGTGAAGCATTCCCAGGCTGACTCTGATGTCAGTTTTCCAGATTCTGGACACACAGCATCAGGCGTGAACACTCACTGGTGTTGGGACACCCCCCCCAACTCATCTCCACACAGCGCTGCTGCCGACACGGGCCTCGGGGCCAGACAGCCCTGAGTGCGAAGCCCTGCCGCTCACTAGCTGCGTGACTCCGGGAATGTTATCTAATCCCCGTGCCCTGGCTCTTCAGGCGACGGCTGTGAGGATCGCTGAAGACGACACCAGGGAAGAGCTTAATAAATGCTTGCTCAGATACAACTAAATCCACTTTGAAAGTCTCCCTCTGCACTACTGGACAAGCACCTTCAGGGCCTGCGGTACTGACATTTCACAGGCTCAAGCTGGACCGTGCTGGCCTCTCCCAGGGCCAGTCAGCTTCCCTCGGCCAGGAACTGAGGCTCGGGGACTCAGACTCTTTGAGACGCTCGTGAGAGCTGAGGAAAGGTGTGATGGAGAAAAGCCTCCTTCCCGGGAAGCTACATATGAACCCTGGTTTCTGGGGTTAGATCTGGCCGCCGCTCCCCAGACAGTCCCCTTCCCAGCCCAGAGGCCGAGGGTCACCCTCAGAGTGACTTCCTGACCCCTCCTCTTCTCGCCCACAGTCCTGTCCAGCTTGCACACGGACGCCCCAGGCAGACCGAGCCTCCTGGAGTTGGAGCAGCTGAGTTAGGGGGGCCGGGGGAGCCTGTGGGGAAAACTCAGAGAGGGATACGGCCCATGGGAAAAGGACGCCTCGGAAACACAACGTCCTGGATTCCCACTTAAAAAGTAAAATTTTAGGGGTAAGAATTAACTGCTCTAAGCTGAAGAATAAAAGCAGAATGAAAAATGATGCTCCACCAAGGCCAGTCCAGTCCTGCAGCCAAGCGGGAAGCGCTCCTCAGTAGTGATCTGGCGCCCCCTGGTGGGCAGTCCCAGGATGGCACCAAGGTGTCTAGTTGCCCCTCGTGGAGCTTGGCAGTTTGCCTCTGCTTCGAAGGACACAACACTGGAAATGTCGTCCCTGGGGCTGTGTTCCCTCCAGAAAAGTTAAGCGTGATGCTCGCTTCCCATTGTCAAAGGTTAAAAGGCTATTTCTCAAAACCCAGTGTCAAGGAGGCGATGGGCCATCCCGCCCGAACTCCACCAGGCAGCTTCCATAGTACTCATTAGTCCGGGCACTGGACGGACCAGTCTAATTCCCTGCTCACGCAGCCTCACAGGGCGTGGCGGTCGTCACCTGAGTTGTGCAGGTGCAGAAGTGGGACGGAAAGGGGCCCGGGGGCGCGGCCAAGGTCGGGGTGAGTGCAGGACTCCGAGGCTCTGCTATGAGCCGCACGGGAGACACACCACACTGTTTACATTTCACACCTATGTTGATAAGTGATATTTGTCTGTAGACTTCTTTCCCTCTGATCTCTTTCGAAGGATATTACTCACCTCATAGAGGGAGTTAGAGGGGGTTGCCTTCTCTTCTATTTCAGAAAAGTTTGCAGAGAATTAACGTGATCCGGGTATGGTGGCGCACACCTGTAATCCCAGCACTCTGGGAGACTGAGGC
>PVJO010030837.1:0-15047 GCA_004026905.1 Hystrix cristata | reverse complement strand
TGTTGGACATTTAGGTTGTTTCCAAGACTTAGCTATTACAAATTGTGTTGCTATGAACATGGTGGTGCATACGTCCTTGTGGTATGACGATTTTAATTCTTCTGGGAAGATCCCCAGTAGGGGAATAGCTGGGTCAAATGGAACCTCCAGTTGTAGTTTTTTGAGGAATCTCCATATTGATTTCCACAGTGGCTGGACCGGCTGTGGGTACTTCTGATCACCAATACATTATCCGCACCTGTTACTAGGTATGGCACATACTGTATTCAGCAATAATGTAGAGAATGAATAAAACAAATTAATAATAAAATAAATTTATGTGATATGATAGTACACAAGTTATGGTACTACCTAAATTGCCTTTAAATTAAAAGAAGCTGTTGCCACGTGATGTCCCTAGGCTAGTGAGAATTAAGTAGACCTCTGGAGATAATTTCAGAGGGCCAGGAAAGATGATTTCCTTTTTGTACTTTTATATCCTTTGAAGATGCATAAGGAAAGAAATGTGAGTAGGAAAAAATAGAAGGAGAAAGAGCGAAGAAAGAGTTCAGCCCAAATGATAAACTTGAACATTTTTATCCAACATTTCATAGCATTTAAAAATGGGTATTTATCTCTCCAGTTCACCAGGCCAGCAGTATGAAGCTGAATATATCATCAATTCTGGTATAAAACATGAGTCTGCAAGTAAACAGGAAGTTTTTCTTATAAAATGGAGCTTTTTATTTGAACAGAAGATTTTCATTAATAACAGGCATGGACTTTTAACTACTTACTCCAGCTGTGACTCCTTCCCTGACATACGGATCTTCTTAAAGCAAAAAGAAAGCACAAATCAGGGGACTTTTCAGCAAATTCAATTCCTTTTATCTCCTAGCTAGGCTAGTGGACTCAGGAGGTGGCAAATTAATTTTTATCTAATAACATTTGATCATGTGATGTATTTATTTCCATAGTAGATATCACTTAATGAACAGCAAATTGGAAAAAAAAAATCACACTGTGGGAAGTTAGTGGGGGTGTGTGTGTGTGTGATATTTGTGGGTGTATGTTAAGAAGAAAAGGAACATTTTCATAAGGCAAGAAGATTATTGCTGATACTGTTCTGTGTAGGAATCTTCAATTTTTTTTTTTTTTTTTTTAGGAATCTTTAATTTTAAGCCATTGGTTCCAATCCACGTTGACAGAAGATTGAAGCAATTATAAGGGCTGAAGTGAACATCTTCATTAAATGAGATACAGTGATTCGGGAGTTCTTACATGGAGTTATAAAAATAAACTCAAGATTGATAGCAGCAATGCTGGAGACCTACAAGGCAGGGTTCCAAGACCTATGCAGGTATATCCTACATACCCTCTGATTGTGGACAGGAATTGAGGGACTAGGAATCTGTCGATTTCCACAAAGAAAAACAGTTGCTCACGAGTTTCAAAGTCATGCCTAGTTTTAAATGTATGCAATGCCATTAAAACAAACCTTTCTGGGCAGGTAAAATAAAAAGGGCCTTGTGACTGGAGCAAATGATCGATACTACCAGTGAGCTCAAACTCTAAAAGGAAGCCAAGAGCCTGGCTAGAGTCTGAAACATTCTTAGTCAAACTTCAGGCAAGTAGCTGCATCATAGGATTCAGTCTCCTGTCTTACAGAATGGTGATAATCAGAGTATGCAGCCAGTGTGACAGCTGGGAGCTTTGCGTGAGTGTAGCTGAAAGTACTCCAGGATACTAGTTTTCTTCATAATAGATGTAATCCAGATGTCATCTAGAATTTCTCAGGGGGTTGCCCAAGTAAACTTGTTCTAGTTAGGCTTTTAGACTGTACTTACTTTATTTCACTTGTCAGCTCCGTGCATCCCAAAACCTGATCACCTTCCTTAACTACTTCTTGTAGGCTCTCTGTCCCATCCTTTTGCAGAAAGGATTTTTAAGACATCTGGAACTCTCAGGAAATGATGGTACAAAGCCACTCTAAGAGTATCCACCTATACTAGACACTAATTCTTCCTTACAGACTATGACCTTTAGGTAAAGTAGGTTTTAATCAAAAGATAAAAATGAAGAAGGGGCATTGGAGAAATGAGAGTACCTTTTGGTGAGATTGTAATGCAGTACAACTACTTTGGAAATTACTACCAACATTTCTCAAGAAATAAAAAATAGAACGATAATGTGACTTAGCAATCCCTGTCCTGTGTGACTATCCATGAAAATCTTAAGTGGGATCTCGAAGACATATTTGCACATCCATGCTCACAGCAGCAATATTCACAATAACCGAGTAGTTGAAATAACCCAAATGGCTACTGAAGGATGTATCTACACACACATACATATATATATATATATATATATATATATATATATATATATATATAAAATAATATATATATATGTATAGATGCTCCTCAATTTATGATGAACATACATTTCTATAAACCCATGAGAATTTGAAAATATCATAATTGAAAATGCATTTAACAGACCTAAATTGCCAAATGTCATACCTTATTCTAGTGTATTAGTTCTGCAGTTGCTGGTACATAATATGCAACACTCACAACTTAAAAGAGGAAAGGTTTAATTTGGCTTGTGGTTCAAGGGGTTCAGTCCATGGCTAGCTGGCTCAAGAGAGAGAGTTCATGGTCCAAGTGTGTGGAGGGGGAAACATGCTCAGTTTATGGCAGCCAGGAAACAGGGCAGTAGAAAAATGCCAAAGAGTAAGGGGCCAGGGTGTAGACAGTACCGAGGGCCACACCTCCACAACTCACACAGTTACACTCAGAAATGTGCTTGCACTAATATCCTAGGTGGCTCCTAAGCCAATCAAGCTGGTAAATAAGCTTAACAGTCACAACTAGCATACTCCGAACCTGTGCAGAACATTTACATTAGCCCACAGGTGAATACAATGAAAGAATATACTGTAGTATTACTTATCACCAGCACAGGAGAAAAATTGAAATTCAAAATTTGAAATAGTATTTTTATTAAATGTGTATCACTTTCACTCCATAAACAAAAAAACATTTCATAAATTTAACCATCGTAATTCAGGGACTGTCTGCATTATTCAGGTTTAAAAAGAAAGAAATTCTTACATGAGCTATGACACAGATGAACCTTAAGGTTCATCACTGTATTATGAGAAATGAGCCAGGAACAAACCAATAAACACTACATGATTCCACCTCCATAAGCTATATAAAACAATGATATTCATAGAAGAAAAAGTAGAATGGTGGTTACTAAGGTTGAGGAGAGAGGAAAAGAGAGCTGTTTAACAGGTATACAGTTTCAGATTGGCAAGACAAAAACTTTGGACATCTGCTTGCCAATAATATGAATAATTTAAGGCTACTGAATATATTTAATACAGTGTGAGTATATATAACACTACTGAATACACTTAACACAGAAAGGGCCATGGTGGTAAATTTTGCTATGTTTGTTTGTTCGTTTTAACTGAAATAAGAAAAAAAAAAAAAGATTACCGTGAACTTCACATACATACTGCATCCAATTCATCTGGAGCCTTTCCACAACCAAAGTACCAACCATAAAATATTCAGATCATTTTATAAATCAGAGATGGATTCCAGAGACTTTGGAGTTCATGGAGAGAAGTAAAATAACTCAAGATCATAGACTCAGGTGCCCTTTCATGCTGCCCTCTCTATTTCCATGTGTCATGGCTCAAATACTGTTTCACCCATGTTCCTAGGCCCAGAAACGACAGAGGCTTGGAGCACAGAAAGTTGTCCATGATCAACCCACTGTTGCCTTTCATGATCCTTTTCTTTCATTTTATCCTAAAGTGTATTCTACAGAAAAGTGATGCACCTTTCCTATTCACTCGGCCTTGGCCCAAAACCTTAATATTTCTTAATCACATCATAAGCTGTACCTTTTTGGCTGAGTTTTCTCAACATCTCCATACTACTTCCACACCAGAAATTTGCCTCTGTGTGTGTGTGTGTGTGTGTGTGTGTGTGTGTGTGTGTGTGTGAAACTCAATCAAATCAAATCCCATCCTTCCTCCCCAACAGTCACATTTCCTTTCATGGAATTACCTCTTCCTCAATGGCAAGAGTCTTGGGTGGTGCTATGGCTTATATCTAGATGTCCCACCAAAGCCTAATGTCCTCACAGGTGGGGCTTTCCAGAGGTGGTTGGATCTAGGGTGTGTGAATATGGATTAAGGGCATGTGATTACTAAACTATATCAGTTTACTGATTGTTTTAGCACAGGTCTGCATCCGCAAGATGGGAAGCTCCACCCTGGCTGTGGGTGGCACCAACCAATAGGCATTTAGCATATATGGAATATAAAGGGAAAGAAAGAAGGCAGGCACACTTCTTCCTGCCTCACCTGCCATGGACTGTTTCTCCTCTGTGGTGCCCTTCTGCCAGGCCACCCTGCCTTGGAGCCAGCTGACTATGAACTGAAACCTTTATAAACTCAGAGTCAAAATAAACCTTTCCTTCTTTAACTTCCTTCTTTAACTTTGTCCCAGCAACAAAAAAAGAAAGACAGACAGGTGGGGTGGTTAAAAAAGCTCCACCTCTCTGCAGAAATAGAAGGGGTAAGAATAGTTTTCCTTCCACTCTACAGTGTTACAGAATGAGCCTACAAGCAAACTTTAGCCAACACAATACACTAACCCAGGAATTCCAACTCTTTTTTTAAAAGCAGGAAACATAAGAATGGACAGAAGGTGGGCGCTTGCTAACAGCATCCTGATTCAGTGGTGCTGAGATTACTGTTTTACAGCCCCACCGTCATTTTAGCCACTGGCCATTTCTATGCTGGGGCTTCACTCCAGCTGATTTTGTGAACACTAACTGTCCTGCAAAAATCACATCCCCTTTAATTAAATTAACCAGAATTGGCTGTTACTTTCAAACTGAAAATGTTACCTGCTGGGACAGAATATCTGACACCCAAAGTTAGGGGAAGAAAGGCTTATTAGCTCACAGTCTGCAGAGGTTTCAGTCTATAGTCTGCTGGGTCCCAGGCAGTGAGGCATGGCCCACAGGCAGCAAAGTAAAGTGAGGAACGCAAGGAATGTAGGCAAGGAAATGCAAGCAAGCAGCTAATTAGCTTCTTCTTGTATTTTATATTTTATCTAGGCTACTTGTCCTTAGGGCAGGCAGCACTCCCACCCTTAATCCCAATACCCTTAATTTTAGTTTCACATCCTTGATCCCAGCAGAACCATGCCAAACCAATCACACACTCTAGATTCAGCTATCTATTACCACATGAGGCTTTGGGGGGACATCTAGACACAAACCATAACACCTGACTACCTGATGATGTTTATTTGCCCAGCACCTTCAAAAGTGCAATGCCTACCTCACAATCAACAAGCTCATACAGCACGTCAAAGTCTCTAGTCCTGAGGTTATCTATGGTTATCTATGGAGAAGCTCTGAGACTATCTTCACGTTCTTACTTACAGTCTTGTCATCTTGCCCTTCAGATTTTCTTAAATCCATGTAGATCAGCTGCTGTTCTGCCCAGTGATGTCCCAAATACTATTAAAATAAATCCACCCACAGCATCGAGCTTGCTGATCACCCTCCCACCTAAGTAGATGCCTGACAGCCAACTTCTGTAGCATTGTGGTCCTTCTGTTGGCTTTTCTAGTCATTTCATAGGTAGACAAGTAGCAAATTAATTGCCAACATCTCTAATCTTCTTCCTCTGTGTACCCTGGAGGAAAACCACTCCAGCCATTCCCAAACCAGCATGAACAAGAATCCAGCCTCCCAGTGTCAAATAAATGGCCACTGTCAGCGATGGAAAGATGAATTTGTGTGTGCAAGGATAGGGGATGACTGTCAGGGTGCAAATCTAGGTTACACTGCTGAGAAGATGTAGGTGGTGTGGCTGACAGGAGTGAGCCAGACTTGTGGGGGAGTGGAAGACACATGGGCTGCCAGCCTGATGACATCATTCGCCTTTCTTTTTCTGTCTTGGTCTTTCTTTCTTTATTTTCCCAAAGAAACAGCTCTTGGTTTCATTTATCAGTTCTTATAGTTCTTGATCTGTTCCTAGTCGTTCATTACTGCCTTTATCTTTATTAACTCCTTTCCCCACAAACCTTACAGAGCCCAATTATTTAGACTCTGTCCCCAGCTCGCAAACACAGCCATCTGCTGTTAGGTCTTGACTCCTCTTGTCAGAGATATGCTGGTTTTTGCCCAAAACCAGCTGGTTTTGCTGGTTTTCTATAAGCCAAGAAATTTCTTTCTTGGGCTTATAGATGTATTGTTCGTACATAAACATGGCTCTTTAATGGTGTACCAAGCCCATTCATATGCCATGTGTCCTTCATTTCTCACAACAGTCTTTCCTGGTGATGATGAAGGCCCCATGAATGCCCCTACTGATAGAGAGTACAAGAGATATAAATCTAGAACTGGTTCATAGATTGTCTGTACTAGTTATAAGATAACCACATACCAGCCCATTTTCTCTTTCTGTCCATCCACGTATGAACACATGTGGTTTCTATCAAGTTCCCCGTTGGCTTTCCCCAGTGAAATCTTGGGGATTTAACAATATGGACTTGGTAAGAAAACTAAGTATCCATTCAACTGAGGACTCAAGTAGAAACTAATGGAGAAAAGGAAAGGGGAAGTGAGGGATACCAAGAACGGATAAGTAAGCAGCACCCTTCCCTATTTCGTTCCCTAGTATGCCTGCCCGTGAACTACAAATCTCTGTCTCCTGCACCCACACAGGTAAGCTGCCCATCCCTGCAGTCTGCTGCCTGGTCCAAAGTCCTGAACATCACCCAGGGCTGCCTTTTTACCACCATACTTCCAAATCCAGGTGGACTCGATCACATTTTTCTGATCCCACGTCTTTATTATTAAGCCCATTCTGTCACTGGTGCCTACTGCTTTTTTGCTAACATTTCTACTAACAGCCTTTCAAGTGTTCTATTTCCAGAATCACATTTCTACCTTCCAAACAACACTCAAAGAACTGCCTGTATTAAGTCTTTCAATGACTCCCCAGGCTTTCAGGACAGACACAGAATCTGAGAACTTCCTTGACAGGGTTCAAGGAAGGGTTCTGTGGTCCATGGCTAAACAGCAGGATGACTTTCTAGACTCAACACTACCCCTGAACAAAATTAAGCCTTCTTTCCAGGTACGTGGAACTACATGAATATCTCGGAATAAGTCGTGTTATTTTACTACTCCATTCTTTTATGTCCTCTTCTATATGTATGTTGTTTGTTTGTGTTTACCTCAGATGCTCATTGCTTCCTTTTCTACAAGGCTGTCACCTACCCACACCTCCAAAAGAAGCTCAGGGAGCATCCCTTCTGCACCCAGCACCCCCTGAACCCCAAGTCGGATGGGTGGCTTCCCTTCTTTGTGGATCCTCAAGGTTTTTCGCCTATGAATTTCACTACACTCTGTTTTTGCAATTGAAACAGCATGTGCTTATCACACTGTTCGTTGACTAGCTCCTCTTTAAAAACAAAATTGTGATCTAACTGAGTTCTGTAGCAAAGTCTGTGTCTGGTAACAATGTCTGTTGAACAGAACTGAAATCAAAAGTTTCATAGCTTGTTTTTGAGACAGAGCATGAGGATTGCCCAGATGTGTGGTTACAGACTGTTTAGTGATCTTCAGTCCCTCTGGTACTGGAACGGCAGTAAAGCTGTGTATCATTCACTTATATCTCCTTGCTCACATCCTATAAGATGTTAATAGCCCTACTTCTGTCTACGGCTTTTCTCTGGTAGTAAGAGGCTTCTTCTCCATTAATTAGTATAGAGTTGGGCAGGGTTTGACAGAAAATTAACCCCACCCATGGGCATCCCTCGATCAATGACCTCCAAGATTGCTCTATAAATAATCAAATTCCTCATCCCTTATACAGAATGACTCCATGATGTGTGTTCTGCTCTGACTCCCAGACCTCCCCAGGGAGATTAAGCCCCCAAAACACACAGGAGTTACTAGATTTGTTGGCTGACTTCATGTCCTTGTGTGAATTCTCCGCTCTCCAAGATTGGTTTGCAAGAATTGTCTCACGAATAAATGACGGCACTAGATTACTACTCTCAGAATTTGATTTTAGGGGAACTCAACTAAGACAGTATGTAACACTAGGTCTTTATACTTAAAAACAGTCATAGAACTGTACGACATGGGCACAAAATATTATCCTTATTACACAGATGAAGAAACTGAAGCAAACAGAATTTACATTTCTGTAGGTATACAATGTGTAATCAACAGAACGTCATGGCAGAAACAGGGTTGCATGGTTTTGTTTTCTCCACCAGCTTAATTCTTCCAGCCAGCTTAGCACCTAGATGAAAAAGCCCACACACCAGTCTGGACGGTGGCCTTGATTCAAAAAGCAGCCCTTGGTGGAAAGTTTAAAGCCAGCATCTTAAATCATTGAGGCTGGCAGCTCAACAGAGTTGCAAACTGAATCACTCCCTAAAAAACATCAGTTCCCTCCAGAGAGTGGCAGGAATAGGGCAGCTATCGCAGCAACCACCAGATTATGAGGGACTCACTCATGAAAATCAGAAAGCACCCCGGCACCATACATAAGGCTAAAATGTAGTTATACCAATTTTTTTTTTAAATGGAAGCCAGATACAGTAAAGTATGTGGAAGACAGACATTTACTTATCTACAATATGGAAAACGGATAGGAGAATGCATTAAAATACTTAGGTTTATAAGCAGTCAAAGATATACAAGTTCCAAGGTGGGCGCGATAGTGCTGGCCTACAGTCCAAGCTTCTCTGGAGGCTGTAGGAGGACCCATGAGCTCAGGACTTTAAGATCGGCCTGGGCAACACAGAGAGATTCATCTCAAAAAGAAAGGAAAAGCTCTAAAAATGAGATTTTATTAGTTTATGCCAATATTAATAAAGATTAAAATATAGTAATGCACAGTGCTTATGTGACTAGTAAAACAGGCACTCTGGTATACTATGAATAAGAGTATAAACTGGTGGAATGTACTTGGAAGGAAGTTCATTTGGCAGCATTTTATATAGATGTTTCATATAGACCCTAACCTCTGACACACTATGTAATCAAATATTATTTAGAATACTTAACATAATATGAAATTTTGAAAGCTACAAAATGGCATGAGAATATAATACATAAAGCTTAAAATATGCAGGGTTTATAATTTTACATATGGTACAAATTTACTTTTCTAATGTTAATAAATCTAGAAAAAAGGAAGAAAACACAGGAAGTGGATAATAGTTATTATACTTGGTGACAGCTTTATGGATGACTTATTCTCGTATTTGTATTTCTGAAATTTCCAAACTTTGTGCAATATACATGCATATTTTTATGATTATGTGAAATTGCTTAAAAATATGGGTTAGCTATTTAGGAAGAGAATATGCACGTGGTTATTCTTTGTAATCAGATACTACGCATTAAATCAAGAATAGCTAGAAGAAGCAAACAAAATGGCATATGTATCATTATGCTAGTTCATTCTCCCAGCCTGGATGGTGTACGCCTCCTGGCTCTTTTGCTTTTAATGTCTCCAACCATGACATCAACTACTGTAGAGTGCTGTGGTCTGTAGGTATGTGCTAAATCAACAAGCTCCTGCAACCATAAGAAGGTCTTTGCTTTTATGGTTTCTGTTAAGGCAACTAATAAGCCTACAAAGCTGGAAAGCCAAAGACATACATCTGGTTGTAAGCTGCTTTCCTGAATTGAGAAAAATGAGGTACAGAGTGATTGCCAGCTGATTCTTGTCATTCCCAAGAGCTGCAACAGAAAAATTGTTACAAAATATGAAACTGCCATCCAAGGAATTCCTGTTATGACTTGGCCCTGTGTTGATTTCCCATACCATCTTCTTAACAATTTTGTTTCAAAATCTGCAAATTAATGAACATTGTTTGTTTTGGAAGATCAAACTGCCACAGCAGGGCTTTCTCAGAGAGAACAAGGAGTTGAAGGGAAGCAACAACTAAACCAAATGTATTTTTAATGATCCTTAAATTACATTAATAATAACATTCTCAGTTGGACAAAGGGATCAACTCCTACCTAATATGAGATTTCACATTAGCTTAGGAGAAACTCCTTTTTTCTTTCTTCTTTTTTTTTTTTTTTTGTCTTACAGACCAAACATAGGTGTTTGCATATCTAATTATTTATGTTCGCATTTGTATGCCTGGGACTAGACAGTTTGCCTGTTCATTATCCTCTCTTTTAAACAAATGATGGGCTACTTTATTACCATTGCTTGCCTTGCAATGACTTAGAAAGAATCATCTCTTTCCCCGGCCTTGACTCAGACTCCAGACACCACTCTTAGGTCTAGAAAAACACAGCTTCTTTGAGCTTATAGAAGCAGAAAGAAAGTAATAAACATTGCCTCAGCTTGATTGGTTGCTATTGCAATCAGATACAATCCAGCTTCTTTCAATTTCTCTCTAGAATTTTTTCAATATTTTTCCCCCAGCGAAATCCTTTATGCAGCAGACACACAGCTTTTCGTACTCCCACCAGTCTTGTAGGTAGCCAAGTGATTTCCCAAGTAAAGCAGATTTACAAGAATTTTAAAATTTATATTTGATCTCAACATCTATTCAACAAAACTAAATAATGGTACTACTATCATGGTATATGCTCAAGTTTAGACCAAGCTATACCCAGAACGGCTTTCTGGGAACGTACTTCTAACAGGGATGAAGACATACATAGATCATTGTCTTAGCTGTAGGAAGAAGATAAACAAAAAGGTGCCCCAGAGAAGAACACATCTCGAGTACCACATGAGTTTACCCAAGAGACAAATCACAGCTGGGGGCTTCTGAGGACTGTAAAAGAGAGGTAGCCTGAGTACTTGAACCAAGACTTGAAACAGATCATTAACTGTTTATGACAGAACATCACAGTTTTAATGACATGCAGATCTCCCAAATCACATTTGGACAGACCCATAAAGTCATAAAAGACACTCAGCTCTAGAGGTGAGATTTCAGCTCAACTATGTATGATTTCTCTGAACTTTGCCAAGTTGGAAAAATCCGATGTAATTATCCCTCAAGATGGGCTCGACTGAGGGACGCCTCCTGGCCAACCTGAATCCCGACCTCTGGTCTAGAATAAAGGCAACAGTTAAGATACACACGGGGCTTCTCTACCGAGCCCCCTTACTTGCCAACTCCGAGAAGTAAAATTAGATCAACAATGTTTTAAATAAAACCATGTTATAAGAAGAAGTCAAAAACACTCTCCAAAAAGAAGTTTCTAATTAAAGATCTTTAATTAAAGATCTATTTGAAAATAATACCAAAAATTTAAAAAATTAAAAAATTACAATGCAAGCACTGTTATTAGAATACACCACAACTCCAACATGTACATAAAATGAATGTTTAACCTCAGATACTTTCATAATTTAAAACAATAAAAATCATTAAATTTTTAAAAGCATAAAAATAACCAAACCTTAATAAAAACAAGAAGGAGAAAATAACAAAATTAAGGCCAGAAAAGTAGAGAGAAGAAATAAAAAGAAAAAATACTAAATTGCTCAATAAATCTGGTGGTTGTTTCTTAGGATAACAAAATAAATGAGTTAATAATACCTATGAATATTTGAACTGTGTGAATTTATTAATAGAAAAATAAAATTAGCAAAAGAAAAACACAGAATGTCAAAAAAATGCATTACTTTCTGTAATTCAGCATTCATACATTTCAAAATCTATGTGAAATAAATACATTTTTAATAAAATTGTATCAAAATATAAAGAAAAATGAAAAAATTTGTCTTTGTATTTAAAATTTTAAAAAATTTAAATCTTATTGAATTATGGAGCAAGAGTATGAAAAGCTAGCATATTATTTTACCCCTTATCAACAAAAGGCTATAACATAGAGCTGTTTTGTTAGAGATTGAAAAGAGTATTTACATATGAATTTTTCACTCCAATTAATTTTCTAATGAAAATGATGGGTTACCCTAGAAAAGAGAATACATTCGCAAACAATCAAGGAAACAGAGCTCTTGTCATCCTGTAACGCACGGTGAGACTTGGGTCAGACCCTCCACTTCTCCAAGTCTGTCCTTCCTCTGTGACAAAATCACTGCACGTAACTGTGCATCTGAGTGTGGTTCAGAAGGACAAACTACATGGGATTTCGGCTAACTCTGCTATCAGACACTGAAACATCAAATTTTAGTGCTAAGCAGCTCTAAAATGCTTTCAAACAATCTCGCAATTTATTATCAACATCTCCTATCATCTATGGCCAACTTTCCGTATTACCTCTGAGGTCATAACTAACTCAGTCTCTGCCCTCTTACAGCCACGATCTTATCTCTCATATCAACATCTCTCTCTCCTTTGGGGAAACATTGAGGCTCAACAACTATAAGTTAAAGTGAGAGTTGAGAATGGTTTAAAATACAAACCTAAGCGTTCAGGGTGAAGAAATTCAATGTTCTTGATTGCAAAGCATTCTAATCAACAGAGTGTGAAATGTGCTCCGTAACACCCCAGGAAAGAGGATGAAGATGCAGTTGAGGAATATGTCAACACACTCACTTGCCATAATACCAGACACTACAGAAGTTATACAGGCCCCACCCAAAAAGCTATTTCACCAAGTCTTCTTTCCAAAAAACCAGATTGACAAGAATGAAAAAGAATGATACCGCTCGTTCTGCCTAGTGTGTGGGGATGCAGACCTTAGCACGACTTGCTGAAGGTACGTATTTAGGGGCAACCATTCCGGAAAGCAACTGCGCTCACAATTTTGCTTGAATTGTCCCAACATTTTCTTATTAAGTTGTAACAGTGACTTTACTAAGTCAATGAATTTTATCTCAGTATTAAGTACAATAGCACGTATTAGAAAGAACCTAATGCCTAATAATAAACGAATTGGTAGATATTTCATGACATATGCATTAAATGAGTATTTTCACATATTAAAATTATGTGGATTGGGGCTGGGGATTTAGCTCAGTGATTAGAGTGCTTGCCTGGCAAGCACAAGGGCCTGAGTTCGATCCCCAGCACCGGAAAAAATAAATAAATTAAAAAAAAATAAAATAAAATAAAATTATGTGGATTGATACTGATTGGCATGAGAATATAATCGGTACACACTAAATATAAAAAATTAATGCTACTTTCCAAATACATTATCATTAAACTAGCTTTATGTCTACACATGTAGGAAAAAATGCTTAATGTTTAGCATATATGCCTAAATATAAACAGTGGTTATCTTAGGGTGTTAGCATTACAATGGATTTTATATGTTTTCATTTTTTTAGTAGTTAAGAAAATGGTACTGTGGTAATTAGCAAAGCAATAAAGGTATTCCACTTTCATAACAAAAATGAGTATCCGCTAATAAGGTTAAAAAAAAGATTATATCACATAAACAGAATCTCTACTGAAAGTACAGTTTTAATTCCAAATTTCTCAGGAAGCACTGATAAGCAGCCACAGACCACGGCCTTTGCTTTTGAAGTCTTAAAAGTATCCACCATTTGTCTCTCAGCATATGTTGCCTTGACCTCGTATTAACCATCTTCTCTAGGTAGAGATCTTTCTGCAGAGATCAGGAGTTTATATCACAAATATGTATGTATATATTTATATATAGCCATGCGTATTTGTATCTTTGTTTTGTCCTTGCACCTACAGTGCAGTACACATGTTCTCACACTTAAGTATTTTCATTTTCTCTAATACTGTCAGTGATTTAGCTCCATGGGTTATGTATGACCCGTGGACGTACGCCTGCTTCTCTTTTCCCAGCAAGTGTCTTACACATGAGAGGTATTTTCATCAGCGCATCGGATTGAGACGTTTCATGAACACATACTTCCATGGAATGTGGATGTCCAACCTGCTGCTACAGCCAGTGTAACTAGTCTATCAGCACCGAGACAAAGCCCTCCAGACATCCTAAGCTGAATCCTCTCTTACTCCAATGACCATTTGTGCCCCTTCTCTGCGCCCAGTGTACATGACTCAAGTCATGCTTTCTGCCACAACGGCACAGCTGAGGGAGTTCGCTGCTGGGACGAAGGTGTCCCTCCGAGCCCCAAGCTGGAGGCATCCCTGTGGGCTGCCTTCTCCATTCCGAGGGTTCTTTCCCAAGGACCCACCAGCCCTGACAAACGGTCTTGCTGGCACAACAGAGCGATGGATCTCACAACTGATTCTGACTCGGTGGCAATGCTAGCCATGCTAAGACGGCAGGCTACACCGCTCTGCCTTTCGCAATCAGCCCCGAGTGTTTCACTCTACAGCGCCATCGGTGCATCGTGCACACTTTGAACACCTTCAAGTCCCACCACCCTGTCTCCACTGCCTCCGAACCCCTTTAACATTCCACCTACTCTGACTTTTGTCCTTATAATACTTGTGCTCTCACTCTCTTCTTCTTCATGCCTTCAGATGCTCTGGAGAAAAACATGTGTATTTTTGAGATCCAGTTTTCTCTGAGATGTGCAGCTCAGCTAACCACACAACAGCACCAGGCAAGCAGTTCTTTGTCCTCCACCCACCACTCTCCCTCCCTGGGTGCTCAGCTCCCCGCTGCTGGGGAGGAAGACTCTGACACCGGGTTTCGGAAATGTACAGAACACACAGTCCTTCTGGATGGCATTCAATTTTATGCTGGCTGCCTGGCTGCTTCCCTTCCTCTCGATCCATCTCTCTCATGCTGAGGACCCTCACTGACTTCACCAGAGTGAAAAAAATGCACTTCCTTTTGTCAGAAGTCACCTTCTTTTCCTTGCAAAGTAGCTACGAATACAATTGACATCAAGTGAAGAAGAGCTAATAGTCTAAGGACTAGAAAGGAAGGTGGTGAAATGCAGATATATACACATACACAAACACGGGGGAGGAGTGGAAGAGAGAGAGGAGGAGGGAGAGGGAGAGAGATGCTTTGCTTAACCTGTTCGGAAATCCACATGATCATTTCTCTACTTCAGCTCTGCCAAACAGCATTAGGGTTTGTCCTTCTTGGTTAATGCA
>PVJO010030836.1:0-15012 GCA_004026905.1 Hystrix cristata | reverse complement strand
ATCCACCCATCCACCCACCCATCCATCCATCTATCCACCCATCCATCTATTCGCTAATGATTTATTCAAACATCCAATTATAGTGGTTTCTAGTGTGAAAACTAACTAAATGTACACATTTAGCACTGAATTTTCTTTTTCTCAAAGGCTTCAAAATTTAATTATATGTTAATTCTTTCTGGTGCTGAAGTTATTCTCATTGTTAAAAAATATTCTACATATCCTTTAAAAATGTCACAAAATGCCTCGTTCAAATTACATATTCTTTTATGCCTTCTCATAGGGCAAGTCTGGACATATCAGAAATAATTGGGACCAAATGTGACTCTGGAGACCCAAGTGAACTTTATTTAAAGACAAATGAGAGAGAGAGAGTGAAATCACTTCCTTTTTTAGGTGTGAAGAGTTTTGCACCCAGAATTGCGGTCTGGTATAACAGTGTGAGTATTTGGGGAGAAAGGCATTAGGAAAGCAGTATTACAGTGGAGAACTTAATACTGGAAGGTCTTAAGGATCCTTCTCTCCATTATGGGCTCCCTGGTTTCTCTGTCCATCCACATGTATGTCTGCCTGTGTACTCACATATGCAAATTCTACCTACATACTTCACTGCTTGTCTTCATGTTATACAAAAACAACTGGAATGAGGATAAAAAGAAATAAGTGGGGGGACTTAGCTCAGTGGTAGAGAACTTTGCCTAGCAAGGCTCTGAGTTCAATCCCCAGCACTCCTTCCCCCCAAAAGAAATAAGTGAACAATGGAAATGGGGGTTAGGGGAGAAAGTAGCAAAAAAAGGTAGAAATTAATAATAATCTGCAGTAGAAGTCAAGAAGGGAGCAAACTAGGAAGACAGTCAAAATTTTCAAAAGATTCAAAATCAGTATGTGCATAACATCACTTTCATAATTTTCTCTCTCACATGTTAACATACAAACGACTACACCCACACATATGGTAGAAAAGGTATTTATCTTAGTTACTTTTCTCTTTGCTGAGAAAAAATACCTGACACCCAAAGTTAAAGAGGAAAGGTTTATTTTGGCTCACAGCATAAAAATGAGATCTGATGGTACTGGCATGGATGCAGTGGGGTTCTAGCAACCCTAGAATGGAACAGGAAAGTTTTTACAAATTTATTTGTTCATCTTTTCACTAAATATGGTAGCTGTTGGAGGAGATGTGAATAGATTCACCATCTCCTGGTTCCAGAAGCTTGAAGTCTAATGGAGGCAAACTGGATATGTAAAGAAACATTTATAATGGAATGTGATAAATGCATGTCTGATAAAGTATAATAAATGTCTTTCTGAGATGCTGTGAGGCCTCTAGGAGAAGTATATATGCCAAATTTGAGAGGATTAATAAAGGATTTCTATAAAAGTGCCACTAAGTAGATACTGCAAAGAATGACTTCCAGTCAGTCAGATGAAGAGGCAAGAGGGAGAATTTTCCTGGTAGAAAATACAACATGCACAGAGAGTTGGAGTCAAGAGAAACATGGGTGAATCTGAGGAAATGAGAGGGCTGAGTGGTGATTACAAGGTAGAGGGACTTGAATGATTATGTGAAGATGCTGGATAGTTAAATATTAGGAGGAATCTTAGACACTATGTTAAGAAGTTGGAATTGTAGCTTGAGTATTTAAGAGCCATTTAATAGTTTTAAGCAAGTAAGCGATACGATCAGTTTTGAATTTTAAAAAATAAATTACTTTTGTTGAAGGGAAATAGATTGAAGTAGCCCAAGCCGAGAATGAGAAGATCAAACAAGAGACCAATGAAGTCGTACAGGCTGACTCGCATTCGGAAGTGTCAATGGTCACAGAGACAGCATATGCATTTGAGAAATACTTGCAGGGTAGAGTCAGCTGGCTTTGATGACCACACGGGCAGGCAGTGAGGCCTTCAACCCAGAGATAAGATGAACTTTGGAAAGGGCGACACACAATTCTAGTTTGGCAAAGTAAGCGTGAAGGCAATTGGAAGCTGGATGGGTTACCATCTACAGGCTTCAACTTTCTGTGATTTTTTTGTCCATAGACATGAACATTTATGAGAAAGTTGTTCCAGTAGCCATATTTTTCATAAACCATAACACTAGGATTCTCTTCATTAAGATATATAACTGTGATATCTAAATTATAGGCTGGGTGCGCCTACATTTTCTTTCAAAATGTTCAAACGTTCTTATTTAATTTTTAAACTAATAAGCTATTTTTTTTTCCTGAAAAGCTTTACTGTGTAAAGCTGTTGGCTTGAGAGTGAGGAGAAAAATTGTCGGATATGGGGCTTGAGACAGAGAAAAGCAAAAGTTGTGGTGAATGAGAGCAGAGAGCTAAAAAACACAAAAGATCCACCAGAACGCTCAGGTGGTCCCGTTAGGCAGCTTACAATTAACCTACATGAGCACCGGTCTCTGTATCTTGTGATTTGTGTGTTTTAGCAGCAGGCAACCACGTGGGTGTGGAAAAGACAAGATAGTTTGACTCACTTAGATTTCAGAGGTTGCTCTCCAGAGAGGCGGTTCATCAAGGAGATACTGGGACTAGTTTAATAATGCACTAAATACTAGTAGAGACTAAACAGGAAATCGAATGAAGAGGACAAAGCAAAAGTTTCAAATAACTGCAGGCCCCTGTGCAAAAATACCAAAGATATTTAAAGGAAACCAAAGAATCTCAGAGATGTGATCAGAAAAAGGAGTCTACAGTGAGGAGCGTCGCTGGTTAAAGAATGAGTCCTGGACATGGCCCACACATGCCTGTAAATGTCTAATGTAGAACAGAGGTGAAGGTCCCCAAAATAAAAGAGCAAATGAACTTAGAGGCCAGAACTGGATGCATCAAAAATTTAAAATCATCGACATCATGGCAGGATGTGGGGATGGAGAAGAAAACATTGAGCCCAGTAGTAGATCCTGGGTACAGAAAAGGTTCCTGATTGCTGAAACGAAAATAGTAGACTACGGATTATTCAGATAAGTGATATGAACTCTAGGAAACTCTTTGGATGGAATAATAATATTCTGAAAAGGCAATAGAAAATAATGAAAATATGGGTCTATGGTGAAAGAATTTCTCAGTATTTCTGTATAAAAACTTATTGACGGTGTACACAAAACTACTTCACTCTATTCTGTTTCTCATTTTATCAATGTACACATTCATTTACATTTATTTACATAGAGAGCTGTGTATTTGTGTTGAAGATTTCATAATAGTTTTGAGTATAATGTCGTATATCATTGAAAAGATGCTAAAATGATGTTCGTCGTGACTCTTGAAGTTTAAATCATGTCACCAGTTTCCATTAGCAATTGCAATTTCCTGTGGTCAAACCAGTCTACTTTGTCACCATGGAGCTGGAAGAAGATTAAAGCCAACAGTTTGGAAAAGTTGTTTTGAATAAGTCAGCGAGGCTTCAAACATGTGACTGTGTAATATCTATTTCAAGTCAGTTGAAGGGTTTTTACTGTGTTTACTGTGCTGTTAATTTATCTGTGGTAAAGAGTTCTCCCAAAGGAAATGTTTTCGTGCCTACAGAAATTCACTGCAGCCCACACCGTGCGTTTGGGCTTTACTTCACAGGCTGTGAAGAACCTCAAATGTCAAAGCAAATACTTACTCTCACGAAGTGAAAGAAAGTGACAGATGACCGAATCAGTTCCAATAGCTGTGAGATGCACCAATTAAAGAGATGTTCCTTTGTGATATTTTAACCTGTTATTAATGATGTTCATCTTATTTACGTAAACTGTATCCAAACTTTTTAACATAACAATGCATTTACTATTGTTGTTTGTTTTGTGTATTTGTTTTTTTGCATTTCTGCAGATGGAACTCAGGTCTTCCTGCAGGCTGAGCAAGATCCCTACTGCTGAGCTGTATCTCAGACCTTATGGTTATTATTATTATTATTAATTATGCTATCACTGAGTAATCACATTATCATTTTATTGTAGTTTCATTTATGTGTTCTTTCCATGCTTTCACTCTGATGAGCTGCTTGAGTTACTGGAATTCAAACGAGACTTGATACAGCAACATAGAGATCCTCAGGCTCTGAACATCCATCTCTGTTGCTGGCCACAGTGGTCGTAGAGCTCTTACCTGGCTATAGTCCATTTCTTTTGCTTTAATAGAGTCCCTGAGACTGGATACTTCATTTTTCAAAAAGGTTTGTTTTGGCTCACAGTTCGGAAAGCTGGGAAGTCCAGGAGCATGGTGCTGGCCTCTATTTGGTTTCTGCCAAAGACCTTACACCGCCCTGACTCAAGACAGAAAAAGGAAGGGCTCCAGAGGAGCATGCAAACTAGAGAAAAGAGGGCCGAGCTTCCATTCCCACAACACAGGCACTAATCCACTCCTCAGAGTTCCACCCACCAGCCCAACACCTCACCAGGCCCCACCTCCACCCGACGCTGCCACGTTGAAGACTTATGGTGCCAACACACGAGCTTGGGGAGACACATTCAGATCATAGCATGAGTGTTACTTGCTTAGCTGTCTAGTACTGTTTAACCCAAGAAAGCAAGACTGACCTGAGATTTCCTGCAGCATCAAGTTAGAACTGTGTAAGGCAGTTGTAAATGTCAATTAATAAGCCACAAATGGACCAGCGTCTTTCAAAGTGTGTGCTCCTTAAATGTATGTCAGATGTGCCAAAATGACACTGCTCAGTACTTTGAAAACATGTAGAAATAGATACCAAAGTTGTGTCGGTGTGAAGGTTAAATATTAAAGGCAATCACGATAATCAAGACACGGATGAAGCTGTGTCTATAGTGCTGGTGATGCAAAGTGGTGAGAGCAGTGCTGACCAGCAGGCATCATGGCTCAGAGCCTGAGCTAGCACAGCTGGCTTTCTTGGTCTGCTTTCCCTTGCTGGGACAAAATACCTGACATGTACTACTTAAAGGAAAAAGGCTTACTTGGATTTATGGTTTCAGTCCATCTCAAGAAACATGGTGGAAGAATGTGGCAGACGGGAAGCAGAGAGTGGGGGAAGAGCCCAAAGGCAAGACACAGGGGACCAGATCCTCAAGGTCAGGCCTGCATGATCCCACCACACACACCCTGAAGTGTGCTTTATTAGTCTCGGCCTCTCTCAAGCCAATCAAACTGACAGTCAAGATTGACGGTCACAGGTCGCCCTGACCAATCTACTTAAGTTTCCTGAACCAGTATTTGTCAAATTAGGTCATTCGAGGGTATGATCTGTAAGATTCTTAAAGCTTTTTAAAGCTTTTAAAGTGCTTTAGAAAAAATGTAGAGATATGCATGATGCAATTGTGGTTATTAGAAGGCAGTGAATACCGCACTTTCTTCTTTACAGGGGAAATACACACTGTCTCTTTCATGAAGGTTATGGAGGCGTTCCAAAGAGCCTGGGAAACTGAACATATGGCGGTGTTCGCCATATCTCATAAGATGTTGGAAGGTATCATGGAGTTATCTATCAAACATTTAATTTTATAATTGAAGAAAGCGAGGTTAGAGATGCTAATTTACTTACTTACTGTCACCCTCAGCACATAAATTGTGAAAACTATGCCAGGATTCAGCGAAATGATTAACTTCACGGTAAGGAGCTGTTCTACTTTGCCAGCCGTTGTCATTGACAGCAAAAAGTGAGGCTTGGGCAGTATTACCATCAGCTAAAATCCAGTGTGATGGGAAAAGATCACACTAGATATTATTAATATTTTCAATACATAGAGTTCTTCCAAATAATAAAAAGTTAATCAAATAGTTAAAATGTAAAAGTAATGACCATACAAGTCATAGAAAATATTAAAACGTGATTAATATTTAAAAATTTATTTGATAATTTGCAAAGCAATGTAACTCCAAAGAAAAAAATGAGTTCCTTTGCCCAGAACAACTGCTCTATTGAAAACTATGGTAGAGAATTAGGTATTTTGTAAGTCAACAAATGAGATGTTGGCATAAGTGGTATAAACTGAGAATGCAAACACGTATCCAAAGTGTTAATTCCAGCGAGGAGAAATAGCTGCCTTTCCTTGGTGGGAGTGTTTAAAGGTAAGCGGCCTGTCTCATGGTAGCTGCACAATCCCTCTCTTGTCCATTTCCTACACCCCCAGGAAACAGTGGGGCTCTATCGCTAAAAGCTCAAGAACATGGAAATAAGCAGAGCAGATCAGTCTCATATGCTTTTGGTTTGTTTCCCTTTGTTTGCTCGTTTTTGACTTGGTGGTCCTGGGGGCCGAATCCAAGACTTCACACATGCCGAACAAATGCTCTACCACTCAGCTCCACCCAGCCCTGCAGATCAGTCTCAGTGAACGAAAGACTCAGACTTGATTTTCAGCAAAGCTCTGCTCATAATGCCTGTTTCCTCATTCTGTGCCTGTTACGAGAAGCTCATCCACAGCACTTTTTCCAAATCATCATTATGGCCCATTCTCCAGTCTTGTTCCTTCCAAGACCTTGACCATCCAGTCAACCCACTGAATTGGTTCATTTTGAATCAGTCAACTCTTGTCTCTGGTCATCTCTCCCATAAAACAAAAGAACCCTCAGGGACATTGCTCAACGTTCTGTACCCTGGAAGAATTTCCCTTCACAGCACTTCTGCAAGGCTACCCCGAGTGAGGCTGTAAGGCCACAGCTGTATATGTGAACACTGCACAAAATTATGTGCAAGAATGGCCAAAATTGTACTTCTTCATTTAAGATAACAGAGAACTTTCTGACTTGTCAGGGGAAAGAAGACAGTGCAGCGGTGGAAACTATAATAATTTAAGCCACTTTCTAAATTACCTGGACTCATGGCCTGTTCCAGCCTCAGGAGCATCCCTTCCATTTGTGGATGGTTTTTTGCTGTGTGTGCCCAACTTCATGGTGTGGGGTGTCAGACAATACTTCATACAGCTGAGCAGCTTATCCAAACTCTCAAGAGTCTGGGCAATGACGCTCCTTTAGGGATTTGCCAAGAAACTGTATAAAATATCTATCTGCTACAAATCTCTTCAGAACCAACAGACTTAGCGTCTCATAAGGTCCAGACTGTACAGCAGCTTGGGTGGTAGCTTCTCTTGCCCTGTACTCCGCTCAAAGCTGGCGGCAAATAGGCTAGAGAATGACATTCAGCTGAGTTATACATTTCCTTCAGCCCTGGGAGGACTCACTAGATCTTACGGAAGGAAGTTAGTAGTAAGTCATTCTAGACACAGAAGTTTGTCCTCAGCCTTAAAGACATATCTGGAAATATTCTAGGCCACTGACCCTCTGGAAATTTCACTAAGTTGGCAAACCACTGCAGTTCTGCTGGTTTCCTTTTCCGTCTTCTTGCTGTATCCCACTTACTGGGTCCCATAGCATAAAATTTTCAACATATTGGATAAGCACAACATGCTATGGAATGGTGTGATAGTCTTCAGGATGGCTGCCGCATGGTGTGCCGAGCAATTTTATTTCTGCTATGCGAGTTAAAAAGATACGATTATTTAAAATAGCTGTACCTACAATCGATTGTTAAGAGCCATAAACTACAAAAAGTAAAAAGTAAATTTGAACATCAAAAGCATAGAAGGTAGGTGAAAAGTGTTAAAATGTAGTTTTTTATTTGCAATTAAAGTTAATTGTTATCAGATTAGAATTGCCAAAGATACGCAAAGGGGAAAGGATGATCTAGTCAATAAATGGTTCTGGGGAAACTCAAAAGAAAATATTCAAATGGCCAGCAGGCTCAGGAAAAAATACTCCGCATCAATGATCATTATGTAAATGCAAATTAAAACCACAATCATATACCATCTCATATGTATTAGAATGGTGGGAAAGATGAAAGTAAATATGGTGTGAGAATGGAGAGCGGGGACCCTTATACACTGGTGATGTGAATGTACTTAGTTTTCATTACAGAAAATAACAGAAATTCCACAAAAAACTAAAAATAGAACCACCATATGATCCAATAATCCCACTATTGGGAATGTGCCCAGAGGAATTGAAATCAGTATGTGGAAGGGAGATGTGCACACCGTGCTCAGTGCAGCCTTATCCACAACAGCCAAGGTGTGGAACCGATCCAAGTGTTCATCAATGGACAGATGCACAAAGAAAGTGTGCTGTATATATACACAATAGAATACGAAGCAGCCTTGACAAATAAAAGCTGCCACTTAGGGCAACATAGGCAAGTCTGGAGGACATTATGCTAGGTGAAATAAAGCAGGCACATCAGGACAGATATCATGTGATCACATGACCTCGCTTAGTTCTGGAATCTAAAAAATATCAAATTCATAGAGGTAGAAAGCAGCATAATGGTTACTAGGGGCAATAGTGTAGGGAGCAATGTGGAGAGTTCTTGGTCAAGGAATATAAGGTTTGGCTAGATAAGAGGAACAAAATTTTGAGATCTATTTCATAGCAGAGTGACTGCAGTCAACAGTAATGTTTTGGACATTTTAAAATAACTAAGAGGGCTGAGGATTTAGCTGAGTGATAAGTGCTTGCCCAAGTTTGATCACCAGCACAAAAAAAAAAAAACCCTAAGAGAATAAATCCCAAAGATATCATCACAGAAAATGTCAAAGAAGGTAATGATATGTTAATTAACTTGATTTAATTATTCCACATAATATATTTATCAAAATATCACATTATATTCCCGTAAGTATAATACAAATTGTAAACTAAAAATAATATAAAATGAAAATCTACTTTCCTAGCTTTTTTTAAAGAAAGATGACAATCTCAATTCTTTCTGTCCTAGTGTGCACAGGCTGCTGTTTACATCAAGAGGTGGACAGGGTTTTCACTGCAATTCCACTGTGTTGAATTTGGGCACGTGGTGGTGACTTGCTTGGCTGGCGGCAGTGACATTGGGGCTTTTGAGGCTAGACAGTAAGTGGCTTTACCAGTCTCATGGTGCCTTTCATGGCGCTACTTCCGTATGAGAGACAGCAATGGAGAACTGTGCAGTCGAGCCCAGTCAAGCCACAGAAAAATGGTGACAATAACAAATTATCATCAAGATTTAGGTGGTTCGTTATACAGCAACAGATGGCTGGGATGACGGCAAAGATAACAAACACTATGCACATTAGTCCATGGCAGAGAACTAGAAAGCTGAATCGGCCCTACAGCCCGATAATGAAAATGTCCTGCTGTCCTGCCGAGTAAATGAAAATGGTTTGCAGTGGTCATTTTGACAAATACAGAAAAAAGTTCATGTTCGGTCAAGAGCTGCACAGCAGGTACCATGACCGGTATTAATTCGTTCTAGCAAAGAAATCCCTTTGGGAAGAGCAGCTGTAATTAGAATGCCAATTTTTGGAGCCTGTCATGATTGAGTAAAGTCAGGATAATCCCCCAGGAACATTAACTCTGTGTGCTATCCAGGCAGAAAGTTGAATGTACCTATAATAAGGATTACCACCTTAGCAGTCTTCAAGCTCCTGCCCCGGAACTAATATTTGAAACCTTAGAGAATGCAATATAGTTTTTGGTTACTCTTCTACAGGAAGAAGTCATTTTAAAGTTTTCCACGTGAACCTTTTCTTCTGTGAAACCAGTATGGAAATCCTCCTGATCACTGAGTAGGTCTGTCCCAACTCTGCATTCTACAGCTGAGTAGAAGACCGGGAGAATGGCCGGGATCCACTGAATCTACTGTGAGATGGACATGAGCCTAAATCCCACTAATCTGCCGACTTTTGATCATGTACCACAGTGCTTTGGGATTCTCAGGGTACCAGTCTTACCAGGCAAGTAAGAGCCAGTCCCCAGGAATCCCTGGACATTGCTTTTGTTTCAAAAGCACAGTCATCTGGGTAAGTGGAAGCAAGTTTCTTAGGGGAAAATTGAGGGGCATTTTACAGCATAAAGGCTAGCAGTGCAATAGGGTGCTTCAAGAAGCTCTATGCCTTCTTTCACCCAAGGGCCTCAGTCTAAGAACTAGCTCAGTTTGGACACTGCGTGAGAAGTATGCCTCTTTACTACTTGTTCAAGTCATTGTCATTGTGCCGAGCTTTGCTTTTGTTAGAGTACCTCAAATAAGACTCAAATAGGCTGTTAGTTTATTTCACTCATTATATACCAGTGTCCACTAGCCAAGGCCGAATGACAAAGTATTCTGAGTGTTGCTATTCTGCAGTTCATCTAAGAAGTTCTGACATCAATTTGACCTAACATAGGTCATAATTAAGTCAGGTTTTAGTCAACCAACTAAGTTATCTCTAGAATCTACCTCAAGTCACTTGAGCCAATGTATTCAATCCAAAATTTTGAGTTAGTGCACTCATATCAATAGAACTAGCAGACTTTAACATGACACTCATTCTATTTCAATTGAATAACCATACAAATTTCCTACGTGGTTTTTGACAGAAATTGGAAAAACGTTAGAATTTTCTTCTACATCAGACTTTGTTCCTGTTCCCCTGGGGGATCCTGGGTATCTTAATCTAGTCGTAGGAAAATAACAACTGGTCTAAAACCAATGACAGTAGTGCATGTAGATAGTCTCCCTATAATGCATATTGCCCAGGATAGGTTCATTGTAAGTTTGTTTGTTTTCAGGAAAGTAGATTATCAGTAAAAGGAGAAGGACTATTTTACAAGGGTGGCGACTCAGTAGAATTCGAGGATTAAAACTCTTCAGTACAATTAGAATCTTAACCAAATGTCCCATCTTAATTTTCAGCATACCATTCTCTATTGATACACAAACTTTAACATAATAGACTCTTTGAAGATTTAAATGTATGTATTGTGACTCAACCAACTACAGGATTACATTTTGAGCTTGGTTTTTAAAAAATCCAGTTTGCAGACACCAAATATAAGAGATTCCCTTAGGGTAAACATAAAAGTCCTTTAAAACAAAAAACAAAAAACCTCACCCTTTCTCTTTCTCTTTCTTTCTCTAAATTCTCCAACATGGTTAGGAATAGCAACTATTATGACTTGTATCTAGAAGTGCCCCCAAAGCTTCATGTACTCATAGGCAGGGCTTTTCAAAGCTAGCTGGATCTAGGATGGTGAATGTGGATTAAAGGTGTGTGATAACTAAATTATTCCACTGATTGGACTGATTGGTTTAGCATAGTTCTAGGTGTGGAAAACAGGAAGGCCCACCTTGAGGGTGGGTGACACCAATTAACAGGCTAATAGCCTGGATGGAATATAAAGAAAGGGCAAGAGAGTGGGTTTGCTGCTGTTGCTTTGTGCCTGCTCTGCCATGGACTGTTTCTTCTCTGTCATGCCCCTCTGCTATGCTGCCCTGCCTTGGAGCCAGCCAACTATGGACCGAAACCTTTATAAACTGTGAACTGAAATAAACTTTTCCCCCTTTAACTTGTGGGTGTGTGGTATTTTGTCTCAGCAATGAGAAAAGTAACTAAGACACCAATTCAACTGCATGACCTTATGAGGTGTGATAGACAATATGGTAAATGTTTAACTTTAAAATTTTTGATGATAGTAAAAGACACATTGCCCTTCTTACTACTTACGCTGCTTTGGACACATTTATCCCATAGTTCTTGACAGTTTCTGAAGCAGTTCTGGGAGTTGCCTTTCATGAGTGTCCTTAGTTGCACTTTTGTGGCTTCCTTGATGTCCTGAATCCATTCAAAATGTTTACATTCCCTGGCCATTTTGACTTTGGGGAAGAACAGAAAGTCATATGGTGCTAGTAGGTGGACAAGGACACACTGTAACTTTTAAAATTTTTACTAGTACGTGTTAATGATGCATAATGATTACATTCACTGTGGGGAGATGGTACATGTACATAACCCATTTTAATTCTTTTTTAATCATCTTTGTCTCCCCTCCCTACTCCTTCTATCTCTTGTTCACTTTCCCATTTACAAAGATCTTGTTTCCTATATATTTTATTTTGCTCTTTATTTATATTTTGGGTTTCTCGCATAAGAGAAACTTCAGTATTTAAGCTTGTGTGTCTGAGTTATTTTACTTACTAATATGGTCTCAAGGTATATTCATTTTCCTACAAATGACTCAAGTTTATCCTCCTTTACGGCAGAGTAGTATTACCAACGAGGTCATTAATGCCTTTAAATTTGATCATAGTTTAATTCTGTGTTCACGTCTTTTAGGTTTTGTTCTCATTGACTAGTACAAATTTTGGATTTGTGCGGACGACAGAAACAACACAAGCATTACAAGAATGAGGGGTTTAGTTAAGAATTAGGAGTTACACAAACATGGGAGGAAACATGAAAATGAGGACGAGAGGGGGTAGAGGACCAGGGCGACCAGGTGCGGCGTTGGGAATTGCTGGAGCGGAAGGAGAAGTGAGCCCATGTTGGGGTCATCTGAGGTCAGAAGCGTCCGGTCACCCAGGTAGGACCTTGAAGTGAGGTTAGAAAAGTCTTTCAGCCTGCCCCATCAGTCTGTGCCTCCCCGTCCGGTTCCTCACAGGAGACCACCACAGAATCCTGAGAGTCATGGCTTCCACTTCCTTTCTGCACCCTAAAGCTTCGGTGACTTTCTCTCACTGATAAACTAAACTAGAGCTAGTCAAGTATGTGGCTGTGGGAAAGAGGTCTAAGATACAGCTAGCCCTGGAGGTGCCACTGTGAATGGAAAGTGGAGGTGCCACTTTCCTGTGGAAATGTGTCAAGGTCCTTCAACTTCTCTACACAGACGCCTCTTTCTTCAGAATTCAATCTTCCCCAAGAGCTGAGACAGAAATTCTTACAGTGGGAACTTGACCGAGGCTCTAATTATCCCTACGAACCATCTCTACCTCTTTAATACCCATGTTAAGAACAAGTGGTCAGAGATATAACATCCTCCCCATGAGGCATCTGTGTGAGATCTTGCCCCTGATGACGGTGTTCCTCTAATTTTGAAACAGCATAGACTCAGGAATCAAAGCTTCACTAAACAAGAGTGCATTCAAGTGGTTCATGTTTTAGTAAAGACTCTGGAAGGGATGTGCTGCAGTTATGTGTACCAGCTTATGAGAGACAGTTATCAAATGTTTAGGAATTTTACAAGATTGTTGACCTCACCAGTTTGAAATTGGCTGTACTGGCAATATTTACACTGTGGAAGTTGGAAACTACTGTAAGTCCAAACTTGTTTAAAGTTTCAGGTTTTACATATTCACCAGTAACCACTACACTCATGATATGCTAAAATATGTTCTGCCAGCTCTAAATTCTAGACAAGATCAAGGTATTTAGGGAGTAAATTTCCAATTACATCCAAGTTATATTTCTTCTGAATTCAGAAATGCTGACTTGATGTTAAAGCAATTAATATTTCAAGTTTACAGAGAGTTCATTTTAGAAAAAGCAACGTTAAATTTGCTGCAGACAGCAGAGACAGACTTCAGAGACAAAGGAAGTTAATTGAAGCAACTCATAAGGGTAGGTAGGTAATATCTGGGTTTTTAAAGCTACATTTGATTTTTAAATCACAACATGGTTTCATATTGCGCTCCTTACATAGATTTTGAATGCATACCAAGGATAACTACACATTGCATATGTACAATGAGACAAAGGAACGATAATTAGGTAATTTCATGTTAAATCAATTTGTCATTGATGATGGATCTTTCAAAAAATGTTTTTGCCAATACAATATCTATGTCAAAAATGAATAATTAGTTAATTAGTCTTATTTTTTCAGGCAGCCTATTTATTTTTCATGGCCAAGCTCCCTTAGCAATTTGCCGAATTGTAGGTAATTTTTCACTTGGCAAATTACAGTTGAAACTAAAATGGCAGGTGCCAAATTTAGATGAATATTTCTTATATTTGCTTTAATAACTTCTTATTATAAAGTTTATAAGCCACGAAGATAATCCACTGTAGGTGTGCAACTCAGTAACATTTAGTAAATTTATTGGGTTGTACAGTCAGCACCAAAATCTGATTTGAAGACACATCTAGCACATAAAAAATGTTTGTGAGCCTGTTTGTTCTTCATCTCCATCCCTACTCCTAGGAATCCATCGATCTGTTCTCTTCTGTAAATTTTTCTGTTCAGGACATTTCTTATAAGTGGAGTCATGCAATATGTGTCCATTTGTATCTGGCTCGTTTCACTCAGAGACTCATCACTGTAGAGTATATATTAGTATTTCATTCCTTGTATTGATGAATACTATTTTATCATACAGCTTTACCACATTTTGCATATGCATTCATTGGTTGATAAATATTTGGATTCAGCATTAGCATTTGCTAATATGAATAATACTGCCATGAATATATGCTGCTGCATTAGTTACTTTTCTAGAGTCAGTGGTTTGCAAGAGAGCAGATTTTATACAGGACATTTACAAATTGCAACATTCACACACACAAGCCAAATGCAGGAAGAGTCTATCTAATGCATTGGAGACCGAAAGATCCATTCAAGGGCTGGGAGCTCACGGCAATGTTCCATACACATTCGCGTCTACCCTAAAAGGCTGAAGAAATCTATACTGGATCCGAGGTATGACACTCACAGCAGAGTGTGAAGACCAGAGCTTCCCCGAAGCAAACAGCGTCCATCCCCAATGACATCAAGGCCCGGAGCTCCTACTGTGAGGAGAACAGCAGAGTTCCCTTTGGGAGAACCAGCCACAACAGAGCTTCTCCTGGGAAACAGCCGGCTGCAGTCTTCTGCTCGCGTTCTTTATGTTGTGTCGGCAATAACCTTCAGGTGGATCTTCTACGCCCAGAAACACACCAACTCAATTCAGCTGGGTGTTCAGCTCAAGTTGACCACAATAATATGCCCACCACAATCCACCTCTGGTCAACTTGATAACCAGACACATTTCTCTAAACCATAGTCTCCAGTGGCAGATTTGTAAAGACTTAACATAGCTTGGTCCATTCAGATTTACATTAACAATACAATTCATACTGTACTCATTCCCATGCCACAAACACTCGAAGGAGTCTCAACATTGATTACAAACAGGTGTCCCAGAATTACAACTACACATACAAATATACAACTCCATTCTGCCTCTCTTGCTTGTTCTAAAACAATAATTTGTTTACAA
>PVJO010030835.1:0-15018 GCA_004026905.1 Hystrix cristata | reverse complement strand
TGTTCCACCGAGTTAAGCAAAGGGTATAAGCTGAATTTTGTGTCTCAGGTTCATCCAAAATTAAATTTTTCCCTTTAAAAAAAATAATTCCTTTGAGTAAGGTTATGCGTGTTAGAAAACAAGCATTACTATATTTTCACTTGTGGTTCATGAAAGTTCCACAATAATTATCCTTAGGGAAATTTCACTTTGGAGGTGGGTTTGAATGAGTCTACAGTCATCACAACTCTTGCTACGGATTTTGATCCTCAAAGACTTACATTTCCATTGCTAAAGATAATGTCTCTCTAAGTAAGCAGGACATGAAAATCCAAACTCACACACCATATTCAGCCAAAGATATTAAAAGACTCCATCTTCGGACCCAGGCTTGAGTGGGCAAGTAGGGAAGATCCTGGGAGGCAGATCCATGATGACTCATCCTATTTTTATGGAACAGAGCTCTGGGCTCCATCTTCGAACCGAGGCTTGAGTTGGCAGGTCGGGACACTTCCAACACTGATCCACACTGGATTTGCCCCCTTCAGGGGAAGACAGCTGTGGGCTCCATCTTCAGACTCTGTCTTGAGTTGGCAGGTAAGGACGCTCTGTGTTGGCTTGGCACATGCATGGGGAGGGTGAAATTCAAATAAGGTGGGAAACTTCTTGGACAGAAAGCACTCTTGCCCCTCTCCAGCACTGCAGTTTGTTTTGTTGTTCTCATTGTTATTGTTGTTGTTGTTTTGTTTTTCATTTCTCTTGTGAACACAGCCATCACTATCTGGTAAAGCCAACAATACCCACACCACTACGGAACTTTTAGAGACGGATATGATAAGGAGACTTTGGCAGGATTCCAAACATCTCCTCGAGAGCTACAATCTGATAAATGCCCCCAGACTTCACGTTTGGAAGCCAGGGTCAACATACTACCCTGCACTACCACTGTAGACTCAGTAGGGCTACAAAGCCTAGAATCAGGGTTTCAGCCTGCATCCGTCACAGAGTCGTGACTATCAGTGAAATCTCACTATATTCATATGTATACATCATATTTGTACATATTGGTTTTCTTTTCCTTCTTTTTTCTCTTTCTCTTATTCATCCTGTTACCTGACTAATGCATTTACTTGTCTACATATTCTTCCTTGTTGTTCTTGTTTTGGGTTTTACTTTTATTGACTGCTGCCTGACTCATATCTCTCTTTCCTCAACCAAATGCTCTGATTTGTCCTTTTCTTTCAATTTCGCTCTCCTTTTCATTTTTCATATGAGTAAATATTGTCTAGATTCTACATGGTTTGCCCCACTATTTCACCTTTCAATCTTCCTAGACTATCTACTCAAGTTTCGCAAAGTATAAGTAACATCATATTTTAAATTTTACGTCTATTGGGACTTTCTTCATTACTTCTGTCCCTTTTCCTATCCCTCATTATCCCTGCTACAAGCAGGAAAAAAAAAAACACTCTGCTAACAGGATACCCACTATATACAAATTTCTGGATTATATTGGATTCTGTTTCATAATGCGTTTAATCTTACACTTATGGTTAAAGATAGAAAGTTAATATCTACCACAGTTGGTAAATTAAATGAATGTAATTGATTCTATTGCTAATGTTCTAGTGTAACAAGTGGGTCATACGGGTCATAACCAGGTGGAGTTTCTCCTATGGTAATACTGTAATAATTTGAGATGATAGTCATTAACATAATCCATGGCCTTTAAACAACCACAAAAACCAAATATCACATAATCCTGGAAGACACTGAAAGAAGATAATGCTCCTTAGGAAACATTGATATATATGTCTTCGAGTAAATTCCCATAATCAAAATATAAAAAATCAGCACTGAAACTAAAAGGGGGGAAATACAGATAAGTATAAAGAAAATGACAAGACCCAGAAGAAAAATACAACCCAGGCCCCAGCTCACCTAGAACAAATCCAGAGGACAACCATATACAGGAAATTGGAAAACATTCAACCAAACTTTCAGAAATGATAGCAGCAGAAGTTGAAAAACAGAAAGATGTGGTTATAGAGAACATCAGATTAGAAAGAATTGGACAAGTTAAGAAAGAGATGACGATCATAATGAAAGACCTGCTTAGGGAATTTGGAATAGACACAGATTAAAAAAAAAAAAAAGAGGAGCTTAGGAAAGCAATGAAAAACTTGACCACTCAATTTAGGAAAGAAATTGAACACATGAAACTGATCCAAACAGATGTCTGAGAAATTAAAAAGTGTATCAAAAGTAAATGCAGTAGATTAATGAAAGTGAAGGTAGACTCTCAAAACTAAAAGAGTGAATTGCACTTCATGTCAATGAAAAATAAAACGTCTAAAAATAACTAGAGACTATGAAAAATCAATAGAACAACTGCAAGATGATGTGAAGAAGAACAACATAAGATTCATAGGAGTGGAGGAAAGAGAAGGAGACAGTGCAAAGGATCTAAGATTATTCACACACATGATGACAAAAAACTTCACAAGCATATGAAGAGCACTTGACATATATATGTGATGCATCTAGAACCCCAATTACCCACAACCGAAATAAACTTACACCAAGTCATATAATAATTAAGATTCCAGAAATTCAACAAAAGAACAGAATACTGAAAATTGTTAGAGAAAAAAATATAACATATCAAGTTAAACCCATCAGAATCAGAGCAGACTTCTCCACATAAACCTTTCAATAAAGGAGAGCCTGGAGAAAAATGTTTCATGTCAAGAAAATAATCTCCAACCCAGATTGATATACTTAGCTAAACGATTTTTCAAATTCAACATTAAATAAGATATTTCCATGACAAAGAACAACTGAATAAATTCATGACCTCAACATCACCTCTACAAAATATATTCTAAGATGTCATAGAAAAGGAAAAATTGAAATTATAATTACAAGGACACTACTAAATAATAATCCACTACAGAAGACAAACAGTTAAACTGAGGTGAAACACAGAAACAACACGGAAACGATTATGACAAAGATAACTCAATACATAACAGCTGTAAACATCAATGTAAATGTTCTCAACTCATCAAGTAAAAGGGACAGACTAGCCGGATGGATCAAGAAACGTGATACATCAATATGTTGCATATAAGAGATACATCTAACTCAAAAGGAAATTCAAAGACTGAAAATCAAAGAATGGAAAATAGTATTTCATGCTACAGGAACCCAGAAAATAGTAGGGGTAACTATCCTAATCTCAGGCAAATTGAACTTCAGACAAAAACAGATCAAGGGGGACAAAGGTCAAGACATACTTCTCAAGGGAAAACTTCAAGAGGAGGAAATAACAATCATTAATATTTGTGCACCAAATATTGGTGCACTCAACTACATAAAACAAAACTAAGAAACTTGAAAGATCAAATAAATACTAATACAATTTGTGATGGTTGATTGATAGTGTCAATTTGTAAGAGAAGTTTAACTAAATTAGTTTAGCAATTCTACACCCTAGGGTGTAGAAAACCCACCCTAGGGTGGCCCATTCTCTAGATTGTATAAAGGGGAAATAAAGAGGGATATAGCCAGCCAGTTTCTTTGGATCAGTTTCATTTCCTTTGGGGGATCTCCAGACCTTCACTTGGATACTTTGGAGCTCTGGACCTTTTCCTGGACGCTTCAGACCTTCACCGGATCCTTCAGGCCTCCAGACCTTCACGTGTATCCTTCAGAACTCCAGACCTTCAGCTGGGCCCTCCGCATCTCCAGCTTGCAAACAGACCCTCAGCACACTTTCACGCCTGACTTGTAAGAAGCCTGAGCTCCCAAATATTCATATATCTACCATTGTATCTGTTTCTCTAGAGAATACTGTCTAATACACAATTATGATGGAAGTCTTCAATATCCCACTGTCACAAATAGAGAGATCAACTAGATAAAACCTTAACAAAAAAAATATCAGAACTGAATCAAATCTGTGAACAACGCATTTAGCAGATGTATACAGAGTGTTCCACCCACAATAGCATGATAGACATGCTTCTTAGCTGTACATGAGAAATTCTGCAAACTGGACCACATACCAGCACATAAAGCATGCTTAATTAAATGTAAGGGAATTGATTATTATACCATGAATACAAACAGACCATAGCACAGTAAAACTGGAATTCAATGGTAAGAGAGGACAAAAATACCACATAAACACTTCATATATTTATTTGCCATTTTTATTTCTTTATCTGAGAAATGTTTATACGTATCAGTTGCCCATTTTTGGATTGGGTCTTTAAATTTGGGAGATTTAAGTTTTTTGTGTTCTTTATATATTCTAGATGTTAGACCTTTGTCTGATAGCTAGCAAAGATATTTTCAAAGTCTGTGGGTTTTCGCCCTTCTCTATTGGTGATTTCTTTTGCTGTGAAAAAGCTTTTTAATAGCATGTGGTCCCAAGCACTGATTCTTTGTACTGTTTCCTGTGCAGTCTGGGTTCTGCTCATAAATTTTTTTCCTACCCCTATGTCTTCGAGTGTTCTTCCTATTCTATTCTCCAGTAAATTTACTGTTTCTGTTTTAATGTTTAGATCTTTGATCCACTTTGATTTGAGTTTAGTACATGGTGAGAGACATATATCTAGTTTTAATTTTCGACATGTGGTTAGGCAATTTTTCCAGCACCATTTGTTAAATAGGCTATCCTTCTTCCAGTGAGGGTGTTTGGCTTCTTTTTAAAAAATGAGGTATTTGACTGTGTTTGGGGTTGTTTCAGTATCCTCCAATCTATTCCATTGATCCTCAGGTCTGCCTTTTTGCCAGTACAATGCTGTTTTTCATACTGTAGCTCTATAGTATAGTTTTATGTCGGGGACTGTGATGCCCCCTGATTTTTCCCTGTTGTTTAGTATCGTTTTTGTTATTCTTGGTCTCTTGTGGTTCCAGATGAAATTCATGATTGTCCTTTCCATTTCTTTGAAGTATGTCAGTGGTATCTTGATTGGAATTGCATTAAATCTGTTCAGTAGTTTAGGAAGTATAGCCATTTTCACGATATTGGCTCTTCCTACACAGGAACATGGGATGTCCTTCAATTTTTTGATATCCTTTTCAATTTCTTTTTTTAGGGTGCTATAATTTTCGATGTAAATTTCTTTTACTTCTTTTGTTAGATGGATTCCTAAGTATTTTATTCTTTTTTGTGCAATTGTGAAAGGTATATCTTTTTTTATTTCTTTTTCAGTGGGTGTATTGATTGTGTATAGGAATGCTATTGACTTTTGGGTGTTGACTTTGTATCCAGCAACACGACTGAATTTAGTTATTAAATCCAGTAGTTTTTGGTTGGAGTTTTTGGGTCTTCTATATAGAGTATCATGTCATGCGCAAACAATGATATCTTAACTTCTTCCTTTTCTATTTCTTTTCCTTTTATTTCTTTCTCTTGTCTAATAGCTTTGGCTAATGTTTCTAGAACTGTGTTGAATAACAGTGGTGAGAATGGGCACCCTTGTCTTGTTCCAGATTTTAGTGTGAAAGCTTCTAGTTTCTGGCCATCTAGTGTAATGTTGGCCATTGTTTGTCATTTATGGCTTTTATCAGGTTGAGATATAAACCATCTATTCCTAATTTCTGTAGTGTTTTTATCATGAACGGGTGTTGGATTTTGTCAAATGCTTTTTCTGCATCTATTGAGATGGTCATGTGATTTTTGTCTTTCACTTTGTTGATGTGGTGTATTACATGTATTGTTTAGTGTATGTTGAACCATCCCTGCATCCCTGGGATGAATCCTACTTGGTCATGGTGTATAATCTTCTTGATAATTCGTTGAATTCTGTTGGCCAGAATTTTGTTGAGAATTTTTGCATCTATGTTCATTAGGGAGATTGGCCTGTAGTTCTCTTTTTCAGTTGGGTCCTTTTCTGGTTTTAGTATTAGAGTAATGCGTGCTTCCAGGAATGATTTTGGAAGTACTGCTTCTTTTTCAATTTCATTAAAGAGTTTGAGGAATAATGGTATTAGATCATCTTTGTATTTTTTGTAGAATTCACCTGTGAAGCTGTCACACCTGGGCTTTTCTTTGTTGGTAGGTTTTTAATCACCTCTTCAATTTCAATGGCTGATATTCGTTTATTAAGAGTTTGTATCTCATCTTGGTTTACTTTTTGTAATTTGTATGTTTCTAGGAATCTGTCCATTTCTTCCATATTTTCCATCTTGCTTGAATATAAGTTCTTGAAGTAGGTGTTGATGATCCTTTGGATTTCTAATGGGTCAGTTGCGACATCCCCCCTTTCATTTTTTTATTTCATTATTGTGGATCTTTTCTTTCCCTTTTTTCATCAGGTTGGCTAGGGTTTTGTCTATTTTGTTTAGTCTCTCAAAGAACCAATTCTTTGATTCATTGATTCTTTGTATTCGTTTCTCGGTCTCAATCGCATTGATTTCACCTCTGATCTTAATGATTTCCTCTCTTGTATGAGCTTTAAGTTGGTTTTGTTCTTCCTTTTCTAGTTGTTTGAGCTTCAACATTAATTTGTTTACTTGAGCTTGCTCTGTCTTCTTGATGTGGGTGCTCAATGCGATAAACTTCCCCCATAGCTCTGCTTTCACTGTATCCCATAAATTCCGGCATATTGTATAGTCATTATCTTTTATCTGTATAAATTGCTTAATTTCTTCTTTAACTTCTTCTATGACCCACCTGTTGTTCAGAAGGATGTTACTTAGTTGCCATGTGTTTATGTGGGTTTTTTTGTTTGTTTGTTTGTTTTGTTTTCTTTTTTTTTTTTTTTTGGTTTTTGTTGCCATTAAATTCTAGTTTCAATGCACTATGGTCCAATAGTATGCCGGGGATGATTTCAATTCCCTTACATTTACTTAAGTATCCTTTATGGGCTACTATGTGATCTATTTTGGAAAACGACTTGTGTGCAGCTGAGAAGAATGTGTATTCTGCTGCTGTAGGGTGAAACACTCTGTAGACATCTGCTAAGTCCATTTGTTCACAGAGATGATTCATTTTTGATATTTCTTTGTTAATTTTCTGTCTAGTTGATGTGTCTCTTTGTGAGAGTGGGGTGTTGAAGTGTCCCATTATAATTGTGATAGTGTTTATTTGATCTTTCATGTCCCTTAATATTAGTTTTATGCATTTACGTGCACCAATATTTGGTGCATAAATATTAATCATTGTTATTTCTTCCTCTTGAAGTTTTCCCTTGAGAAGTATGTAGTGGCCATCTTTATCCCTCTTGATTAGTCTTGGCTTGAAGTTTACTTTGTTTGTGATTAGAATAGCTAACCGTGCTTTTTTGGGGGGGTTCCTGTTGTATGAAATGCTGCTTTCCATCCTTTGATTTTCAATCTATGTATTTCCTTTTGGGTTAGATGTGTCTCTTGTATGCAGCATATTGCTGGATCTTCTTTCTTGACCCATTCTGCTAGCCTGTTTCTTTTGATAGGTGAGTTGAGCCCGTTTACATTGATGGTTACAGCTCTTATGAGTTGACTCTTTTTTGCCATATATCTTTTCTGTAGATGGTTTTGTGTTTCACTTTAGTTCAATTGCTTGTCTCTCCTGGTGGGATTTTATTAGTGTCCTTGTAAATGTAGTTAACTCTTTCCTTCTCCAGGATGTCCTTCAAGACATTTTGTAGAGGTGGTTTGGAGGTTCTAAATTTCTTCAGTTGTTCTTGTCATGGAATTATCTTATTTTATTGTTGAACTTCATAGATAGTTTGGCTGGGTACATCAATCTGGGTTGGAGACTGTTTTCTTTCAAGGCTTGAAATACGTTGCTCCAGCCTCTCCTTGATTTTAGGGTTTGTGTAGAGAAATCTGCTGTGACTGTGATGGGTTTACACTCATAGGTGATTTGTCTTTTTTTCTCTAATAATTTTCATTATTCTGTGCTTTTACTGAATTTCTGGAATCTTGATTATTATATGTCTTGCTGAGGATTTATTTTGGTCATGAGTAATTGGGATTCTATATGCCTCACTTATCTGTATATCAAGTTTTTTTTTTTCTCATGCTTGGGAAGTTTTCCATCATTACTTCTGTAAATAATCTCTGTAGAGCTTTCGTATTGTCTCCTGCTGATTCATTTACTCCTATCACTCTTATATTGGTTCTCTTTGCATCATCTTGCAGATGTTGTAGTGATTTTTCATAATCTCTAGCTATATTCAACAGGTCTTTCATTTCATTCTCACTGATTGCTGACCTATCTTCTAGTATTAAGATTCTATCTTCACTCTCGTTCATTCGGCTTCGTATACTTTCTAGCAAATTTTTAATTTCTTGGATATCTGTTTGGATCTGTTTCATGGGCTCCATTTCTTTGCTAAGTTGTATATTCCAATTTTCGATTGATTTTCTTAGTTACTCTGTTTTTTTTAATCTGTGTCTACCCTGAACTCACTAAGCAAATCTTTCATTATATTGGTCATCTCTTTCCTGACCTGGTCTATTACGTCTAGCTTGATGTTCTCTATTGCCTCACCTATCTGTTTTTGAACCTCTGTTGCTATCATCTCTGAGAGTTTGGTTGGGTGTCTTCTGACATCCTCGATGTTATTGTCCTCTATATTTATTCTGGTTGGGCTTGGGTTCTGGGGTTGCATTTTGGTTCTATGTCTGGTCATTTTCTTTGTATACGTATGTACTTTACCGCTTTTAGTTTGTTCTCCGAGTTGGTTTGATATTTTCTTTGTATGAGGTTACAAAAAGATAGGTAATAGTGTCCTCCTTGGGAATGTCTGTTTCTGCAGTTTCTTCTGGGTATATATGTTTCTTGGTTATCATAACCTTTAGTCCTCCAGGGTTATCTTCAATTACAAGGTCATGGTTGGCTCTACTTGGTACTGGGAGTTCAGAGAGGGGAAGAGAAAATAAAGTAAGAAAGAAAAAAGCTAAGAGAGGGACATGGGAGAAGAAAGAGGAGGAAAAATCAAACATACAGACAAAAAAAAAACAGAGAGAGTGTGGGTGGAAAAACAGCAGAAGATATTGTCACCTGAGAGGAGGCCTACATTTTATGCATGTTGATGATTTCAGACCCTGATGGCGCGCAGGGCCAGGCTGCAGTCTTTTGTCCCTGGTGCCGAACCTCTCTCACCTGGGTGGGGAAATACCATGGTCAAGAGGCTCCGCCGCCACTTTTGGGTGCCCGGGACGGAACCAAGAAGCTCCCTGCCATTGGGGATCGGGATGGCACACCTCTGGCCCAGGCTGCAGTCTTTTGTCCCTGGTACCGACCCTCTCTCACCTGGGCGGGGAAATCCCGCAGTCAGGCGGCCGCACCACCACTTTTGCGTGCCTGGGACAGACTGAGGTGGAATCTCAACGTTGTTTTGATTTACATCTCTAGAATGACTAGCCAACATTTTTGATGAAATCATTCTCCACAAGCTATTCTGTTTGAAATTCGATTTATATTATTCTCTTTCAATTTTTCATCTAGTTCACTTTCATCTCATAGTGTGCTTCCTTGAAATTAGGAAGTAAATTTATAAAGGAACATCCCTGAATTTTATACAATGAGATATTGGTAAGGAGCACTATATGCCATGAGACAAGATAAAATTAGGAACTTGTATTCGTCAACAGATCTACCTGGATAATTCTTTTATGCGACTAAAGAGAACATGAACATGAGATACATTAAATTATTTAATGCTATCTCCCGATTTTTTATTTCTATGTAAAATACAGGACGTATTTTGTCATGCACGGGACCTAGAAGTTTCTGCACACAACACCTAATGCACAGGCACTTCTAGTATCTGATTTCCAAATATATAATTGCTTTATTTTTCTAAATTTTATGAGTTTTTCGTTTTTTTTTCCCAATGAGTGCTGTAAAGTTGAGAAATAGTGTATTTTACTTGCTAAATGGATGATTCTACTTGCATGTTTTCTTGAAATATATTCCTTTTGGTCTCGTATGCATTTGAAGGGACATTTCCTCTCTATAAACACATATATATTAGTAAGAATGGTATCCTTCTTTGATAGAAATTTAAAGTTGACTATATATATCAAAGAGGGGCTATAATATATTTTATGCATCCATTTGTAAGACCAAATATAATAGTCAAAATGAATATCGAAGCATAGGATCCGTGCCATTGCTTTTGGCATGCAGGAGAATTGTTTCTGTAGATCATGTATTAAAAAAAAAAATGAATTTTGCATTCTAGCAAGGCAAATACTAACTCTAAGCATCTTTTCACTCTTGGGTGACAATTACCATCCCCTGCATGAAGTTGGATTCCTGAATATGCATCACATTATCAATCTAATATTTGTGAATTACATATTTGTTTATCGCTTTTCTGGGAATGTCAACAACTCCAAATTGAACAAAAGTTTGTGACACAAATTTATCATTCTGTTTCCATCATGGTTTGTCTTCTTATTAGAGGTCCGCTCTCACGTTCTTTAATTCAGTAAAGAAACTCAAATTTCTACCAAATCCACACTTTTTAAAAAATTTTATTTTGATGGTACATTTTTGATGTACATATTGATAATATTCATCATTGAGGATTTGTACCTGTACATGATATACCTTGATGCTTCTTTTTTCCCGTTCCCCTCCCCTCCCCCTCTCCTCCCTCCCTATTTACAAAAGATTTGTTTCCACGTTTTTCCTTCCATTTCTTATTTCTCTTGTCCCTCTGTTCCTTTCCCCCTCCTGACATTTTCTTCCCTTTCCCAATACATTATATTTTAGTCTTTATGATTACACTTCAGTTTCTTACACCAGAGAAACTATGCAGTATCTAAACATGTGTGACCAATTTATTTCACTTAAGAGTATGGTCTCAAGATGCATCCATTTACCTAGGAATATGTCAAACTTATCATTCTTTATGGCAGAGTAGTATTCCACTGTATAAAAATACCACATTTTCTTAACACTTTCTGCTGTCGATGGGTATTTGGGCTGCTTCCACGATTTAGCCATTACAAACTGTGCTGTTAAAAACATAGGTGTGCATATATCCCTGCAGTATAAAGATTTTAATTCTTTTGGGAAGATACCAAGAAGTGGAATATCTGGGTCAAATGGAATCTCTAGTCCTAGTTCCCTGAGGAATCTCCACACTGATTTCCATAGTGGTTGTACCAGTCTACATACCCACCAACAGTGGACAAGGGTTCCTTTTTCTCCACAGCACCTCCAGCATTTGTTATTGGCTGATTTGTTGATAATCGCCATTCTTTGTGGAGTGAGGTGAAATCTCAGGGTTGCTTTGATTTGCATCTCTCGAATGACCAATGACATTGAAAATTTTTCATATGTTTGTCTGCTGTTTCTACTTCTTCATCTGAGAACTGTCTATGCATTTCTGCTGCCCACTTTTGGATTGGGTCTTTAAATTTGGGGAGTCTGTTATTTTTTAGTTCTTTTATAATTTCTTTTCTTTTTTTTTTTTTTGTGGTGTCGGGGATTAATTTCTTTCTTTTTTATTTTAAACCAAAAGCATGTATTGGTACGTTCTACATATAATGGTCACATTCATTACATTTATTCTGTACCTATACATGATGCATCTTGGTTCTCCCCCTCTCCCCTGCCCCTCCCCTCTGCTCCCTCCCTCCCTATTTACAGCAGGTTCATTCATCATTTTCCATATATATTTGAGATGTTAGTCCTTTGTCAGAGAAGTAACTGGGAAAAAAATTTTCCCACTCCGTTCGTTGTCTCTTCACTTTGTTGGTAGTTTCTTTTGCTGTGCAAACACTTTTTTAACAAGATTAGGTCCCAGTTGTTGATTCTTGATGATATTTCCTGGGCACCTGGGGATCTGTTCATAAAGTCTTTTCCTACACCTATGGCTTCAAGAGTTCGACCTATTCTCTCTTTCAATAGATCTAGTGTTTCTGTTTTAATATTTATATCTTTGATCCACTTTGATTTTAGCTTAGTGCATGGGGAAAGATACGAGTCTAGTTTTAACCTTTGGCATGTGGAAAGCCAGTTTTTCCAGCACCATTTATTAAAGAGACTTTCTTCCAGTGAGGTTGTTTGGCCCCTTTGTCAAAGATAAGGTGACTGAGAGCGTTTGGACCTTTTTCTTCATCTTCTAATCTGTTCCATTGGTCCTGAGGTCTGTTTTTGTGCCAGTTCCATGCTGTTTTTATTATCCTAAAACCTTTCAGTCTAAAACTCAGAACAAGACAGTGATGTCCGCTCTCACCACTCTTATTCAACATAGTTCTGGAAACATTACCCAGAGCAATTAAACCAGAGAAAGAAATAAAAGGAATAAGAATAGGAAAAGAAGAAGTTAAATTATCATTATTTGCAGATGACATGATACTCTATATAGAAGACCCCAAAAGTCGACCGAAAGACTTCAATAGATTTAATAACAAAATTCAGCAACATAGCTAGATACAAAGTCAACACTCTGAAGTCAATTGCATTCCTGTACACAAACAACAGACTCACCGAGAGAGAAATTAGGGAAACAACACCTTTCACAATAGCATCCAAAAAAATGAAGTACCTAGGAATCAGTCTGACGAAGGAAGTAAAAGATCTATACAATGAAAACTACAGTACTTTGAAAAAGGAGATTGAAGAAGATATCAGAAAATGGAAAGAGATCCTTTGCTCCTGGGTAGGAAGAACTAATATAGTGAAAATGGTCATACTCCCAAAACTGCTATACAGATTTAATGCAATCCCAATTAAATTAACAGTAGCATACCTCAGAGAATTAGAGAAGACAACACGAAAATTCATCTGGGACCAAAAGAAACCTAGAATAGCAAAGGCAATTCGGGGCAACAAAAGCAAAGCAGGGTCCGTCACAATCCCTGACCTAAAAGTATACTACAAAGCTACTGTAATAAAAACAAATCAACAATTTTGCAAGACATACACCTTGATAAAGATGCAGGGGAGGACATTCGATGGCCTTAATCACTATGTGTTCTATTAAATCCCTCATAAGTGCAGAGTGTTCACTTTTTGGTGTCTGTCCTTCCCACTTTTTAAATCAGATTACATAATATGGAATGATTAGTGACTGATTGCCAGAAATCTTAATTCTGTCAACACTGGCTGTATCTACGCATTTTGGATAATGCTCATTTCATACCTGTTGCGAAAGTTATGTGAAACCTACTGGAGAGTTTTGGATATCTCCTTGACATTATTTCAACCATTATCTAGAATCCTTTGCCTTTCCCCTATTGCCTTCACTCTCATCATATCCTCAGGATAGGTGACACTGTCTTTGAAGGTGCTGTCACAGATTCCCCACCTATTCACTCAGCACCAGACAGATTTGTGTACTGCTCAGTTTCCCAGAACACATGAAAATCAACAGTGCTTCTCAAAGTGACCCTAGGCCAATCACCTTTCTCATCTGAAGAATTCCATCATCTGTAAGCACGAAATATTCCATCTAAATTACTTTTGAAAAGCTCACCCCTATTATTGATTTTCCTCTGTTCTACATCTTCCTGAGGAATAGCCCAGATGTCTTCTCTCTATATTTTAAAGTAGCTCTGCTAAAATTTACATTGGTTGCATACTTCCTGTTCAAAAATGTGCAATCATTTGGAGATGTCCTGCATTTGAATAATGTGCAGAAATGTTTCTGATGTGAATTCTCAGGAAACAGAACTCATATTCTTCACCTGAATCTAGTAAGTGTAACACAAAATTTCAAGATTTTGTGGGCAAATATTTGGGAGGTCACGAGAGACACTAATGGATTTCTCCAGATGCAAAGAAAATTAATAAATGTGGCATGATTGAGCAGGACTTAGCACCTGCTCATTTCATGGTGACTGAGCATGGTATGTTAAATCCTGCTGTCCAAGCAAACTGTTTAAAGAGAGGCAACAAAATCTAATTAACAAAACAAAATGAATAAGAACAATTAAATTTTATTTCAATAGAGCCATAATAAATCAAACCATCGATGTTCAACCAATTTAAAGAAAGTAATAAGCTGCGTTTTGTGTCTCAGTTACATCCTAAATTAATATTTTCTAGTTATTGAAAAGCAATCGTTCCTTTGAGAAAGACTATGCCTTTTGAAAAAAACAATTGCCATGTATTCCATTGTCATTTATGATATTTCCACAATAGTGATCCTGGGGGATATCTCATTTTGGAGAGGGATTTGGATGACTGTAGAGTCCTCATGACTATTGCTATAGATTTTGATAATCGAGGACTTACATCTCCCTTGCTAAAGAAAATATATCTCCACTGAACCAGGACAGAAAATCCAAAATCACACAATACCTTCTGTCAAAAAACACTAAGGGAAATCCTAGACATGGTATAAAGAGGGAATATTATATATATATATATATATATATATATATATATATATATATATATATATATATATATTTCTCCAGGAAAACTATTGCAACAAGCAGGATATATCGTGCTTCTGAAGCATGGGTTAAAGAATCTGAGGATGTGTATTCGAGTATTCAGTATAGATTCCTTGGGCATAAACTTGATACATATTTTATGATAAAGAGTTTTCCATATATAATTGCTTAGAATGCTTCTGCATTGAGACCTATTTGGGGAAATTATGAACTTTTCTCAGGTCCCAATCTTGAATACAGGCTTGTTCCTGTTCATCTATCACATGACTTCAGTAATTTGAAAAACATCAATCTAATGTCAAAACCAACGAATTTCACATCATTCCAACACTTTCTTTCCCATTATGTTAGAGCAGTCCTCGTTTACTAGTGTGAGAATCCTTGTCTTTTAAAGCTCTTTTCTCTTTCTGTTTCACTCTTTTTTTTTCTATTTTTTTGCTTAGTTTCTTTTCCCCTTCATGTTTGACTGATAGTATTGACAATATTATTCTTCACAACATATTCTCTTTGAAATGTGATTGATAGTATTCATTTGTAATTTGGGGGGTAGTTCCTTTTCATTTCATATTGTGCTGCCTTCCAATGAGGAATTAAACGTAGAAAGGAAGAACCCAGAGTTCAATAATATGTAATCACTTTGAGGAGCATTATTTGCTATGAGACAGGATAAAAATA
>PVJO010030834.1:0-15009 GCA_004026905.1 Hystrix cristata | reverse complement strand
AGAGTACAACAAATTATTAATAAGATCATATATCATGACTAGGTAGGCTTCTTTCCAGGGATACAAGGGTGGCTCAACATATGCAAATCAACAAATGTAATGCATCATATATACAGAAGCAAGGAACAAAACTGCATGATCATTTCAACAGAAACAGAAGCTTTTGACAAAATCCAACATCTGTTCATAATTTACAAAAAAGACTAAAGAAAATAGGTATGCAAGTGCATTATCTCAAACTGATAAAAGCCATTTATGGCAAACCTGCTGCCAACATCATATTAAGTGAGGAAAACTGAAAGCTTTTCCTTTAAAATCAGGAACAGGATGAGGATGTCCACTATCATCACTCCTGTTCAATATAGTACTTGGAACTAGCCATAGACATCATGTAAGAGAAAGAAATAAAACATATAAATATATGAAAGGAAGAAGTCAAAATACTCTTATTCGCAGATGACATAATCGTTCATATTGAAGACCCAAAAACTTTAGCAGAAAACTCCTAGAACTAATAAATTCAGCAAGGTAGCAGGATATGAAATCAACACACAAAAATCAACAGCATTCCTGTATACCAATAATGAACTCGCCAAGAAAGAATTAGGAAAACAGTATTATTCGCAATATCCAGCGAGATCCCACTTAATGCTGCTGTTTAATGCTGTTTTGGTATCATGTGGTTACATAAAAGTATGGTAAATTCCGGGATTTCCCTGTCGTACAACATGTGATATGTGAACTTCATCACACGATGTCTCAACAGACTCGAGGTGCATTTGTTGTCATTGCAAAATACAAATCAGACCAGACCAACAAAGGTGTACTATGGCCAGAACTAAACAAGGATGTTGCCTGAGAGAATCTATTGTTGATGTCGACAAAATTGTCAATCATGTTACTGAAACAGGATTGGACAATAAAAATGTGCAGGATATTGGAGAATTACTGCAAGTTACTGGTGAAAGTCTTTCCAATGACAGTCTAAAAGAATTAGTAGAACAAATGCACAAAGATGACAAAATAAGCATTTCTGAGGATGAGGAGCAAAAGAAATTTTCAGTGGCTTTTCTAAAAAAAGTTTAGCAACTGTAACAGAAGTTATGGATCAGTTTATACAAAATGATCCAAACTTTGAAAGAAATTGAAAGGCAAGACGAAGTGTCATTGATGTGATGTCTTGCTATCAACAATTGCTTGCTAATGAAACCGGAAAAGTCAAACAACATCAGATGGAGTTTTGCAGTTTCATTGCAAAAACAAAAACAAACTTTCCAGTGAAGAAGAACTTTCCTTACCAAAAACGTTTTTTTAATTTTTTAGATTTGTACGAACGTTCTGTGAATTAAAATCATTATTAGCAACAAAAATGTATATAAGTAATGTAATAAAACAAAGGAAATTGTTAAATGTTCTTATTCTCTGTTCTACTTCCCCCACCCCGCCCCATTAATGTGCTAACATGACCTTGTTTAATGTCGTTTCCTTTAGTGCTGGGACTTCTTAAAACATATCACCTATGTTAAGTGAGGTCTTCCTGTAGCTTCAAAAAATTAAATAGGAATTAACCTAACCAAGACAATAAGAGTTCTGTGATGAAAACTGCAGTAATCAGGAAAAGGAAATCAAAGACATCAAAAAAATGGAAAGATCCCTTGTTCCTGGGTAGCCAGAACTAAAATTGTCAAAATGGTCATATTCCAAAACTGATACGTAAATTTAATGTAATCCCAATCAAAATACCAACAAGATTCTTCACAGAACTATAGCAAAAAATCTTAAAATTCATATGGACCCAAAAGAGACCCAGAATAGCAAGAGCAATCCTGGGCAACAAGAGTAAAGCAGGAGGATCATGATCCCTAACTTCAAGTTACATTACAAAATTAGAGTGATTTAAAAAGAAAAAAAAAAAAAGCAGCATGGTACTGACACAAAAACAGAGATGTGGATCAATGGAACAGAACAGAGAATGCAAAAAAAAAACCCCAAGCACGTTCAACTATTTGATCTTTGACAAAAGGACCAAAACATACACTGGAGGAAAGACAAGCTCTTTAACAAATGCTGCTGAGAAAACTGGCTATCTACATGCACAAGATCCAATCTAGACTCTTATCTCTCACCATGTAGTAAACTAAAATCAAAATGGGTCAAAGATCTAAATATTAAAAGGAAACAGTTTATCTGTTGGAAGATAAAATAGGTAAAACTCTTGAAGACATAGATAGACAAGGCTTTTCTGAACAGAGAGCCCCATTTGCACATGGAATAACATGAAGAATTGACAAACAGGATTATATCAAATTAAAAACTTCTTATAACATAAAAAACAACCAACGATGTGAAGAGAAAACTACAGAATGGGAAAAAATTGCCAGCTATACATTGGACAGAGGATTGCTATCTAGAATATACAAAGAACTCAAAAACTTAGAACTCCAAAATAGGAGACTCCATCAAAAATTGGACATCTGCAATGAATATATGCTTCTCAGAAGTACGAATGGCCATTACATGAAAAACTGTTCAAAATCTCTGGCCAATAGAGAAATGCTAATTAAAACAGCATCGAGATTCCATCTTGCCCAATAAGAATGGCTATCACCAAGAAATCAAATAATAACAAATGCTGACAAGGCTGTGGGAATAAAGGAACCTTTCTACATTATTGGTGGGCATGCAACTAGTAGAACCACTATGGATTTCAGTATGGAGATTCCTCAGAAAAATTAAAAATAGAAATTCCATTTGACCCAGCTATTCCTCTGCTAGGTATCTTCCCAAAAGAGTTAAAGATATTATATTAGATTGATACGTGAAAACCCATGTTTATAGCAGCACAACTCATAATAGCTAAATCTTAGAAATGGGCTATATGTCCATCAATAGATGAATGGACAATGAAAATATGATATTTATACACAATGCAGTACAACTGTGCTATAAAGAAGGATAAATTTAAGTCATTTTTAGGAAAATGGACACACTTTGAGACCAATGTTAAGTGAAGTAAATCAGATAACACAAATTTAAATATCTTATTGTTGCTCTTATGCGAGCAATTCGAAGTATAAAAAGCTAAATGAAAGAAGGATAATAGGAAACAAGGAGACAGACATTTTATAAGTGAGAAGGGACCAAGAGATGAATAGCGAGAGTAAGGAGGGGACGGGAAGGAAAACAAAAAAAGAATTTTGTGTACCAACCGCCCCATGATGGACATATTCATTATTTACTGCAAATATGTATTAATAAAAATTTTTAAGCAATTAAAAATGAAAAGGATTCATGGGGAGTTACTACACTACCTGGAGTATGCAGATTTTTTTTAATGACAAGAATTTCCATCACTAAATAAGTAATTTTTAAAGATTTGTGAGTATTTTTCTTACCAGATGATAATCACCTATTCCATTTATGGGTGAAGGATGACCATAATCAAGGTATGAATATCAGCCTTTTACCAGTCCGGGAAGACAATCCCCTATACCAAGTGGAACCTAAACCTGTTAAATGAATGATCCCCTCACTAATCCTATCTAACAGCAGGATCAAACTGAAATGTTATTATTTTAAATGACATTTGGTCTCTATTTGCTACTAACACATATCAGCTGAACTGAAAGGCGAGTTCTCGGTAAAAAGGATAATCCAAAAAGTATGGCTTTTTTAAATCTACAGTAAAACCTTGGTTTGTGAGCATAATTTGTTCTGGAACCATGCTTATAATCCAAAGAAATTGTATATCAAAGCAAACTTCCCCATAAGAACTAAAACTCAAAAATTGCCATATACAAATGATTACAATACATACTGTAATATCATACAAAATTATAAAAATAAATAAATAAACCAATTAACTTGCATGTACCTTTGAAAACCTTCGTGGCTGGTATGAGGAAGACAAGAGAAAAGAGTGTTACTGGCTAGAACGACTCTCACTAACACGAATGGAATCGCTGCTGTCTGTTGGCTCCGTGGAACCTTTTTCTTCTGCAACTGTAAGAAAGAACCTACCCAACAACACTTGCTTTTGCCCCCTTTTGAGGATTTCCTGAAAATGTGACATTGCATTGTTGTTAAACGGATCCATCACTCACACTGCCACGGCCTTATTTGTTGGTGTTTTCTACAAAACTTTGCACTGTTTCTCATATTCCTAGATAGCACAAAGCGAAGTGTACAACTGGCCCTCAGTTTATGAGTCGGGCTACTAGATCTGGGTGAAGGGCCTCACAGTCCAGAAGAGTGTTTTTCTAGATCTTGGTCTAACTACAAAATTTATAGGGAAAATGGTAAAGAAACTGAGGAAGTTATTGCGCACAGCATCTGCGTTCATTTTGTCAACAAAAAGGTTTAGAATTTTTAGACCACAGAAGCATGTGATACGTAGTTATACACATAGCACAGAAATAGGAGAAAGCATTTGTATTGTGGCAGCTTGTTAGTATGATTTTACTAAATCTCGAAAGTAAGTGGGACTTTGAATCACTCCCATTTTCTCAACAGAGAATTAGCCTGGCATCCTCTCATAATCTCTGGTCCTCTGACACTCCTTTAAATCTTATATTCAAAGCAAGGCCGCATGTGAATCACAGCGGAGAGGTTCCGGTTTGTCGAGTTAATGGTCAAGCAAATGCACACCCTATCTTCATCACGCTACCATCATTCTGCTCAGCCCGGCTCTCTTTTCTTTTTATTTTTTTCCCATCTGAGAGGCCACAGAGGGTCCAAACTGGGAAATTGAGTTTAATATACCATCCCCACAGGCGGAACAGTTGGAGAGCGTTTTCATTTCGCGCTGTGATCAGCAAGAGAGCTGCTCATCTATTTCTATAATCCACCAGGCCGCAGCCAGGATGCTAAATTCTGCGGAATGAAATCTTTCCAGGGCTCAGAGTCCTACCGTGGCCTTCTCCCGCTCCCCACTTCACTCCTCTTCTCTCCCAATTAAGCATTTACTAGCAGTGTAATAAAGGAGATAAATCACCTCGCCCTCCCCATGTAATTATTGAGGCCTAGGTCTGGCCCAGTCCTGGAAAAGCTATCTCATTCCTTCTCTTTTCCAACAGCCCCAACTGGCCGGAATTTGACACGTTTCAAAGAAGCATCTGGTGAGTTTTATCGCATTGGCAGCGGGGCAGGTACTTGTCCTTACCGGGTTCTGGTTTTGCTCCCTACGGAACTCCATCACTGCCTAGAATCTATTCACTCTCCCATTTTCCTGAAAGAGTGTTTGAAACCTTCTCTTATCTACAAGAATACACAGCTCCTCCACTATCCTTCCTCTCAACTGATGCCATTATTTGTGGTTCGTTCAGAAAAATGACCTTCCACAGACTTCCACACCACACATTCCTACCATGCGGTGGATCGACTTTTCAGGTTTATATGTAAAACCATATCCTGCACATGGGCGTCAGATCCCATCCTCTCTACCTGCTCCATGTCTTTATTCCTGAACTTTTTCTCTCCTACATCATCCACTTTTCACTGGCTACTCTTTCATTCCAGTCAGAAGAATAACAGGTAACACCTCTTAACGTACAAAAGTCAAGTCTTCTCTTGATTATACTTTACCTTACCAACTCACATCAAATGTCTTTGTTCTCCTTTGTATAGAAAGAGTTATCTATACTATCTCCCATTTCTCTCTTCTTCGTGTCTCTTAGCACACTTTCTGCTACTATAACCAAATACCTGAGACGGGGTGATTTATGAAGAAGAGAGATGTATGTGGCTCATGTTTCTGGAGGCCATTATGTCAGAGAGGCTGGCACTGGTATTTGGCAAGAGGCTTTTTCCACACCATCCCAAGGCAGAGGCAGAAGGGCAGCGGAGCATGAGAACAAGCACAAATAAGCAGGAGGGGCCAAACTCTCTTTTACAACCAGCCCCCTCATGATGACTGCTAACCTGTCCCTGTGATGATGGTGCTAACCCATCCTTGAAGGCAGAGCCCTCTTGCCGGTAGGTCACATCTCCCAACACTGCTGTACTGGGAATGAAGTTTCTAATATAGGCACAGATAGTCCTCATTCAACGACCTACCTCGTTAATGACAGTTCTGACCTAGGACCCGCATTGGGACTTACAACTCAAGAACATGACCACAGCACAGCCTTATGGTGGCTTCTTCTATATTACAGCACTGTGATTTCTACTGACTGTCTTGCACAGTACAGTACCACAGTTTTATGTTGTATTATACAATACAGCGCTGGATGTAAGAGTTATGCAAACAAAAGCAAAGCCATCAAGTTGGAATTTTCCCAGAGCATTTCTTTGTTCTGAATATTTGAATGTACCTGCTATATTGAATTCCTCATTTAGCAAACAATTCATTTAACAACATAGTAGCAGAAACAGAACTCAGTCATTAAACAAGGAACATTTATGCTTTGGGGAATATAGTCAAAGTACAGACTCATTATCTCTTCAACCCACTATAATGAGCATCCACTACAACTCTGCTCCACCAAAACTTCTCTTATCAAAGTCACTCATGACCTCTGCATTGTAAAATACAGTAGTCAGTGTTTGGTACTATTCTTACTTAGCCAGTTAGTAGAATTTAATCCAGCTACTCCCCGTTCCCTTCCTAGTACACTCTCTTCCCTTGGCTTTCAGGACGCCAAGGGAAAAAGCGTCCTGAAACACAGTCTGTTTTTCTTCTACATCACCAGTGATGTTTCCATGTCCTTTGCCAGGTTTTACTCGTCTATATGCGACTTTAACGTTTCAATACCCCCGAGTTCAGTTCTTGGTCCTCTTTTCTATCTGCCTTCACTGTGTTGTTGATCTCATTGAGTCTCATTGTTTTAAATGCCATCTACATTCTAAAGTCTCTCAAATATGTATTTCAAACCGAGAACTCCATTGCAAACACCAAACTCATATATCCTCTGCCTCTTCCACATGTCCACTTACATGTCTATATTCACCTCAGGCCCGTGTGGCCAAAGCTGTACCTGATCTTTCTTTCATCCCAAGGAAAACACCTGTGGCCTTTTTCATCTCTGTCAGTGCTAACTCCATCCTACCAATTAGCTCATGCCAAAACCTTGGTAGTATCTTTGACTTCACTCTTTCATTCCATACATCCTACAGTATATCAGCAAATTCTTTGGCTCTAGCTTCTAAAAATGTCCAAAATCAGCCATTTACCCCTACCTTCTTTCCTAACACCCAGAAACAAGTAACTTTCATTTCATTTGGTGTGTTACAGTAGTCTGGATGTGAAGCCCTCCTGTCTTGTCTTCTAGTAGCCTACTTATAAAGCAACATCGGGAGGATTCTTAGAAGGTAAGCCACACCGGGCTGCTTCTCTGCCACAAACCTTGAGACTGCTCTCACGTCACTGGCGTAAAAACCGTAATCCCTACAGAGGCCTACAAACCATTTCCTGATCTGACCTGTTTGATCTCATCTCTTACTACTCTCTCTCACTGTACGCCAGGCCTCCTGACCTTTTTGATCCTCCACAGTCCCAGGCTCAGGGTCTTTGCTCTAACTATTCCATCTGCCCAAATGCTCCTCCTCTAACCCTTCTTGGCCAGTGTTCTCTCCTCCTTTGTATCACTGCACAAATCTCACCTCTTAATGAGGCCCCTTTAATCACACGATGTAAAACTGCAAGCTCCATTCCCACTCTAGCCCCACTGCCCATTTCCTTTCTTCTCCACATCCTTCATCACTTTCTAACAAAACTTTCTACTTTATTTATGATACTTCTTAGTTATAGTCTGCCTCCCTAAGCTAGATGTAAGCTCCTGACAGCGAGAAATTTGTCCTTTTATGGCATTAATGATTTCCATGTTCCAAGAAGAGTGCCTGCCACATAGCAAATGATAAATATTTAGTGAGTGAATGTGGCTAAATGCACTGAGCAGCATAACAAAATTAATCTTTCTATCGTATGATGGGGGTCATGTGATTTTGTAACATTATCCATAGTAGGCAACCAATGATGGATGCTGCCCCATATGTAGCTACACATAAGAAAGGCCAACGCCTATGAGAGAACCCAGCAGAAAATTCTGCCACTGGAACAAGTTTCTATCTTGATCCATTTAAACCACCCAGAGCCAACAGCAAACTCAACATCACAGCTGCTTCCAGCCCTTTCTTTCATCACCACAAGGAAATTTTTGCTTTGATCATGAATTGCCACAGTGCTGAAAGGTCTAGGCTTCTGTGTCTGGTCTTCCTTCCATCCGGGTCTTTGGGAGTTGCTCCATTCTGAATGGGCCCTTCTCAGATTTTGTTAGTCTTGCTGCCTTCAATGCACAGATCTCTTAACAGTTTCTGTCACCACTTTGTTCTTGTTATTCAAGATTACAGTTGTAGTGGAATGAGGCCTGCCTGACTCCTGAGCATGCACTAAGCTAAAAACAAAGTGGATCAAAGATCTAAATACTAAAACAGAAACACAAAATTTGTTGGAAGACAGAATAGGTAGAAGTCTTGAAGACATAGATGTACACAAAGACTTTATGAACAAATCCCCAGTTGCCCAGGAAATAGCACAAAGAATCAACAACTGGGATCTAATCTTATTAAAAAGCTTTTGCACAGCAAAAGAAACTACCAACAGAGCAAAGAGACAACCCACAGAGTGGGAAAAATTTTTCCAGCTGTTCCTCTGACGAAGGACTAACATCTCGAATATATAAAGAACTCAAAAAAATCAGACCCCCCCAAAATTAAAGACCCAACCCAAAAGTGGGCAGCAGAAATGAATAGACACTTCTCAGATGAAGAAGTAGAAACAGCAGATAGACACATGAAAAAATGTTCAACATCACTGGTCATTCGAGAGATGCAAATTAAAACAACCCTGAGATTCCATCTCACTCCAGAAAGAATGGCTATTATCAACAAATCAGCCAACAACAAATGCTGGAGGGGCTGTGGGGAAAAAGGAACCCTTCTCCACTGTTGGTGGGAATGTAGACTGCTGCAATCACTATGGAAATCAGTGTGGAGATTCCTCAGGGAACTAGGACTAGAGATTCCATTTGACCCAACTATTCCCCTTCTTGGTATCTTCCCAAAACAATTAAAAGCATCCAACCACAGCGATACATGCACATCCATGTTTATAGCAGCACAGTTTGTAACAGCTAAATTTTGGAAACAGCTCAAATGCCCATCAACAGTGGAATGGATAAAGAAGATACAGTTTTTTCATACAATGGAGTACTATTCTGTCATAGAGAATGATAAGCTTGAGATATTTCTAGGTAAATGGATGCATCTTGAGACTACACTCTTAAGTGAAGTATGTTGGACACACATGTTTAAATACTGCATTGTTTGGTGTGAGAAACTGAAAGTGTAAATAAAGACTAAAAGGTATTATATTGGGAAAGGGAAGAAAGTGTTCAAAATGGAAAGGGAACAATGGAGTGGGAGGGGAAAGGAACAGCGGGACAAGGGAAATAAGAAATGGAAAGAAAAAATGGAAACAAAGCTTTTGTAAATAAGGAGGGGCTGAAGGGAGGGGAGGGGAATGGGAAAAAAAGCAACAAGGTATATCATGTACAGGTACAAATCTCCTATGATGAATGTTACCACTATGTACATCTAAAATATACCATTAAAATAAATTTTTTTAAAAACTGCAGGGGAAAACACACACACACAAATGGACTGTGTATGTTCAGGGCCATGATGCACACATCGCAGGTTACATCGCACATAAGAGAAGGTGATGCAATCAGGAGATGCGATAAACATGAGATTCCTGAGGCTGCTGCTGGAATAACACAGCATGCTGTTTTGCAGTAATTTTTTTATAAATAGGAGTATATTCTAAAATAATCAGAAAACATAAATATATAAGACAATAACAGTCATTTATTATGATTATCAAATACTATACACTGTATGTAATTGCTCACACTATGCTTTTACACAACTGGAAGTGCAGTGGGTGTTTACGCCACTGTATCCACAAACGTGTGAGTAATGTGTTGTGTTACAGGCCATGATGTCACAGGGAACAGGGGATGTTCGGCTCCATCAGAATCTTACTGGAGCCGCCATTGTACGTCCATCTATCATTAACCCAAACATCAACCATAAGGTGGAGCGTGACTGTGTTGGAACCAGCATGGTACCCTGATAAGGTTCTAATTTTCCCCAAAATCCCATACTAGCTTTGCTAGAATTTTTTGCTTAAATTCTTATAAGGAGCATAACTTGAATATATCTTCATTTTTTTACAACTTCACACAGCTAGTTAATACATAAAGCCACCAAGTCCTTGCCAACCCCCTTATAACTATCTACCAAATACTCAACTTGACCCCAGGAGACAGGCCAGTGGGTGAGGAAGAATGTGTGCTCGAAAGCCAACTCAATGAGGTTGGAAACCCAGCTGTCCCACGGTACAGTCACATGAGCTTACACAAGTCACTCCTTCTATGCCTTAGCTTATTTTCTCATGGAACTGTATTAGCGTGTACATTTAATGTGAGTATCAATATTAGAAGTTACATGTAGTATGTGTAGAACAATGTCTGGAATGCATGGGGTTCTCTGTATATCTTCATTCTGATCTATACCGGTAGAAATATGATCGGCACATACATAATTTTAAAATTCTAGTAGCCATATTTAGAAATAGTGGCTAGAAACAAGTAGCTAATTTTAATAACTTACCTCCCACCCCAAATGTCATTTAAACATACAAAAATCAACTGAGATATTTTATATTCTTGTTTTAAAGTGATCTTCAAAATCCAGTGTATATTTTACACTTGAAGTACCTCTGAATCCAAAGCACACAGATGTTGAAGTGCTGTAGCATCACAGGTAGCTAGTGACTACGAGAGAGAACCCATAGGAAAGTGCCCCTTGCTGTCCTTCTAGATCCTTACGTTTTAGATTACAATGGCTCCTTACAATATATGCTGTTTACAATAAAGCTAAGGTAGAAGTTCCAAGAGTCAATCAACCATCAGTGTCAGAATCCAAAAATGAATGGGAAAGTTGAGTCCATGAAGTCCTACATCTAATCTCTTCAAGTGAACCAGTTTGGTCTAGCTGTTTCCTGAGATATCACCAATTTCCCCCTTCAGATGGTACATTCATGCTGGCCTTCTTCCATCTTCCATTCTGCCCAAACATTTCTTACCTCTCCTTTAAGTCACAATTCATATATTGATTTCCGTTTTCCATCTCTCTTGCTTGTCTCATCATCATCATTTTCTGGAGATGAGACATGGGATCAGACAACATCTGGGTAAGAGAGGGGTCAGGAAGGAGAGCTAAAGGGTGGATTTTGTAAGATTTAGGAGCTGGATGAAATAGTAGTAGTGGAGGAGCTGTGAGCTGATGTGTGGGGTGGCAAGGGACGTCAGAGGGATGTAAAATTCATCGATTTCTCTCCACTTCACTACCAATCTTCACCAGATCCTCACCTCTCTACATCGGATCACAGCAGTACCCTGCTAACTAGAATATTAGGGTTTACAGGGCTAAATTTCTTCCTTTTTTTTGTTTAACTCACTAATTCCAGTGCTAGTGTAATACTGGCACATAGCAAGCATTCATTTAATAAGTGGGGGGGAGAAGAAAGGTTTACCCTTTGGCTTTCCTTTAATCTATTTCCATTTCTTTTATGGTTAATGCTCAAACTCAGTACCACAGACAGAAAGACCACGCTTGATCCTCGCCCCTCGCTTATGTCTTCTGTCCTATTTTGACTCATTCCTTCTCCTCCCCATTATATTCTAACCAGACCGCCTCTGTTTCAGTTCCTTGGACTAGCTGAGATTATCATTGCCTTTGAGCCTTTGTGCTCCCATTCTCTGTGTTTGTAATATTTTTAATAACTTTCTCCTCGTCCTTCAGTTGTAGTTTAAATATTTCTTATTTAAGCGTGCCCTCTTTAGTGCCAACACCACATTTGTTGATGGCAACCATTTGTTTCCTTTATAGGATGTTCTCATTCTGCAATCAGGTATTTATGGATCTGTTTGCCTCCTTATCAGCCGATGGGTTTCCGTTCCTGATCCCCACTCACTAGTGAGTTCCATGGAGGGCAGGCGCCACGGCCGTCTCATCAACCTCTGTGTACCCAACCTCCAGGGCAGTATGAGCTACATATCAGATGCTCAACCCACCAGCGCTGAATATATGGGAGACTTGCCTGGCACACAAATTGTTTCTCTGGATTAAGTAACTTTATCATTTCCTTTAACTTTCACCCTCAGTCATCTGGAAAATGTGGAGCATATGCTAAAGAGTGGTGCCCGGAAATGCTATTTGCCTGGGAGATGGGCTGCTGCTGGAGGATCTCCAGCAAGAGTGCTGCTTCAGAACAGCGTAGTCTAACTCCGGTGTGATGTTTCACTAAATGTGGAGAAAATTTGCAGTGGTGTAATTTAACCACAAGAATGGGGCACCTTGAAGACCAAAAAGTCTGTTCTCAGAGAACCAGAAGGATAATAAGGAAACTGCTCAAGTGAGAAGCCACAGAATCCTTGAATAAGGTATCACACGAGGGTTCAAACATGGAAGTAAGGAAGATAAAGGGTATTACCACCTTGTGGTTTAGTCATCGAAAATAACAAATTTTTCAAGAGCTATTACATGTTAGTCATTGTGCTAAACCCTTGACACAAGTAATTTTATTTAAAGCTCCTAACAACCCTATAAAGGTAGCATTATAATAATATCCATTTTATAGATGAAAAAGGACTCAGACTGGCTTGATAATTTACTCATACACACCCAGTTACTAAACCGAAAGGCTAATACTTGAATATAAGTCTGATGATTCCAATATTGATGGCTCTGTGCCTTTAGTCGCACATCCCAGAGTCTGTAATGGCACACGGAAAACCACAGCTTGAGTACTTCAAAGGTTTGAATGTGATTTGTATGCAAAAGTTCATGTGTTGGAGACTTGGTTCTCAGTGTGGTGAAGTGACAAAACCTTTAACAGCTGGGGCCTAGTGGGAGGTTCCTAAATCTCTGGGGGGAAGCACTTGGAAAGGACAGTAGGACACCCTAGTAACTCTGTGGCTTCCTGTTTTGAGATATGATCTCTCACTGCCAGGCATACTCGTGCCCTCATGCCCGTTAGGCTGGACCAAAGGAGCTATTCAATTTTTGACTTTGAACCTCCAGACGTGGAACTAAATAAACATCTTTTCTCTGTAAAGTTAGCCTGTCTCAAGTATTTCCTTGTAGTAATGAAAAACAGACTAATACAAACACTGAGGATGGAAAAGTCTCCTTCCAACCCGAGACCCATGCTGACATTGACAGCAGAAATGTCACTGGCTGGTTGGTGCACAGTGAATGTTGACAGTGTGTGGTGGTCCCTCCCAGCACAGAACAGGCTCTCTACCAGAGAGCCACAGGACTTGGAACAGCAGGACATGGGAGGCTAGAAAGGCACAGCTGGAGGGTCCTTCAATCAAAAGGGCTAATATGTTATTTTGAGAAACTCTTGTTCTATAAATTCTGATTCTTGTTCTCCTGCTCAGACTCTGAAGCCCCTTCCAGAATGTTCCCTTTGTTTTGTGATGTTCCTCTTTCCCCAATGTAGTGATACCTCTATAGAAAGCATTCTGGACAGCTCAGATGTTAGCAAAGATCAGAAATAGATTTAACAACAGCAAAACATCAGAGAGCTCTTAAAATTGACCAGGCCATAGATGAAAAGATTCTGGTTACTTGTCTGAATTATTCTGTTAGACTTGTTTTTCTCTTTTGTGGGGGAGAAGAAGAATGAAGAAGGAGGAAGAGGAGGAGGAAGAAGGGAGGAAAGGAGAGAGGGAGAGAGGGAACGAGGGAGGAAGGGGGGAGGAGAGGAGGAGGAAGAAGAGGAGAGAGAGGAGAGGAGGAGGAGAGGGAGAAGAGGAGGAGGAGGAGAAGAGGAGGAAGAGGGAGAGGGGTGAGGAGGAGCGACTAAAACTCTCTCATTGTATATAATTAAATAAAAACAAAATATTGACTGTGATCTCCCCATACATACATATAGTTCCAACCTTCAGAAACAACTGTGTTGACAGTTTGGGGAATATCCTTTTCATAACCATCATTTTTCCTACATGCAGCCATCAGGGTGCAGGCATAATCCTCGACTGGAAGAAGAGAGTCCTTGAGAAAGAATGTTATTTTAGTTACTTCTTGTTTCTGGGACAAAATACACAACACCCATAAGGTAAAGTAGGGAAGATTTTTTTTTTTTTTGTGGTGCCGGGGATCGAACTCAGGCCCTTGTGCTTGCAAGGCAAGCACTCTAATCACTGAGCTAAATCCCCAGCAAGTAGGGAAGATTTATTTTGGCTCACAGTTTGTAGAGGTTTTAGTGCATAGTCAGCTTGTTCCAAGGCAGGGCGGTAGAGCAGAGGGACATGCAGAGAAGAAACAGTTCCTAGCAATGCAGGCAGGAGGGAGCAGCAGAGAAACCTCTTCTTTCTTTCCCTTTTCATTCCATTCAGACTGGAAGCCTATTGGTTGGCACCACCCACAGGCATGGTGGAACTTCCCTCTTCGGTAAATTCTTCATTCACACCTAGCACTATGCTAAACCAATCAGTGAACTGATCCAGTATCACACCCCTTGATCCAGTCACACCCAAAAGCATCACCTGTGAGTGCATCAGGCTTTGGGGGGGACATCTAGATATAAGCCACAACAAATGCAGCTCTCTGAAGGGGATCTTGGTACAGCAGAGAAGGAATGAGATTCCACACCTCCATCTTGAAGATGTCCTGAAGAGAAGTTTGGACCAAATACAGGTCTAACAAGTGTATCAGTGTTTATCTCCCATTCATTTTGGAATAAGCAATCTATTCACATGGGTCCAAAATCAAAATTGTGTAAAAAGCTTAGCATTAGAGCTCTCTTTCCAACTCCTGACCTCATCTACTTTATTTCACTAAAGATAACTACTTTTATTAGTTTTTAACATATTTGCCAATATTTCTTTCTATAATCACAAACAGGTATGAATACATATTCTTATTTTCCAATCTACA
>PVJO010030833.1:0-14941 GCA_004026905.1 Hystrix cristata | reverse complement strand
TAAAAAGTGAGATTCGCGCCTTCATTTTTACTGAGTTTCCCCGGCGCCATGGCTGTCTGATCTAAATTTGGGTTAAAAAACGGAGGGTTTGGCTGCGGGAGAAGAGACCACTGCCTCAGCCTAGCCGGGTCTGTCCGGCCCGGGGCCGACGCTGCTCCATAGTCCCTGCTGCTTGTCCCCGGCCACGATCTCCGGCCTTTCCACCTTTGAAAAGCCGTCGCGTGCTTGTTTTTCCCTTAGGTTTCTTTTCTTTTAAAGTAAACGTTTAAGGCTGGGGATTTAGCTCAGTGGTTAGAGTGCTCGTCTACCAAACACAAGGCCCTGAGTTCGATCCCCAGTACCGGCGGGGAAAAAAAAAGTAAACGTTTAAAATCAGAAGGGTCGCGAAGACCCACCGCATGATTGTATCTGCGGGTTCAGTGAAAGCCCGGGTCCCTCACCCTGAAAAGCGCTAAAAATTTTCACTAAGACATCAATCATTTTGAACCATTTTAAAGTTTAACGATTTTACTAAAAACATGAACAATGGCATCTAAAAAGGGATTTGTAGTCCTTGTGGCTTCATACGAAAACAGAAGAGGGCGCTGAGTGCCGTTGGGTTTGTCCTGGAGCGCAAGGGAGAGAACGCTGTAGTACACGGGCAGTCAATTAATATATGCGTGGTATGTACTAGGACAAAACAATTACACGTGTTGTCGCGTATTTGCCATGCATTGGTCATCATACGGCTAAAGTAGGTATTATATGTCAGTTAAAAAATAGGAAAGAGATTTAAAACATTAATGTCCTGGTGACGTATCTGAATGGGCAGCCTTGTCTTACTCAGCGCCGAGACTACCTGTCTTCTGACTCGTCAGGGACAGGACACAGGTCCTCCCCCGGCTAACTATTCCCCATGCTTTAGACAGCTCGGTTGTTGCCTCCAGGAATCCTGTCTTCCCCTCCCACCTCACAAGCGGTAAGAGAGACCACAGAAGAAAGGAAAAAGGCTTTTCCATGTTTCCTGCACCAGGCCCTGTAAGTGTAGCTGGCTTTATTGTACTCATTTGTCTCATCCCAGTAGACCAAAATTCTATGAGAGCAGGATCTTCCTTGTTTACTGCTATTCCCTACTGTCTGGAACAGTAATGGAACATATTGTACTAATAAATATTTGTAAATGCACGCATAGAAAAGTAGCTCATTGTATTGCAAGTATCTGGTCTGTTTCACCCGACCATAAACTACTGGATGGTACAGGCTTTGCTATTCATCTTTGTATGCCTTACACTTACCCGAAGTCTGATGTACCACAGCTCCTTACAGTTGTCCAGTGACTACAGCGATGGAAAAGGACAGTAGCTTGATGGAGGTTTGAATGTCCGTCTGTCCTGCCTGCCTCCCAACTTAGGCAACAACAATCTGCAGCTCTGATTCCTTTTGCTCTGTGAAGGGAAGTTTCCAGTGAAATGTGCTCCCGATGGGTAATGTGAGATATGTTATACTACTACGTGGGCCAAATGGCCTATGAAGTGTCCCAATGTCTGAGTCTGAAAACCTCCAAAGAACCCACAATAGCAAAGGTACCTGCTTGGGTTAAATAAGTGAATTGAAGTAGGATTCAATGATATTAATGTTCATAGTAATCAGTGGTGTTATGTTTGGTAGCTGAAAATTTCCGTTTCATCTGTCTCTTCAACAGTAACTTATATCACCTTTGTCAGAGGTCCAATCTCTTCTGGATGCTTTTAGCCCTCCAGAAAACGAAGAAATCCTTCTTTTTTCACAAAGGATGCTGACAGTTCAATCTACAATTAAGATGGATTTTAGGGTTCCTTCCATCACAGCAAAGTACAAATCAGAAATTTAACGAATAATTTAAAAGTCTATAAGTATATCAAGGAAAACAAGTTGCACGCAAACATGTAAACATGCAAAACAAGCCAATAACTTGTTTACAACAATCATTAAAGAGCTAAGATTCCTTTATAGAACACAAAAGAACAAGTGCAGACACCAGTCATAATTGTGGCAAAGATACTGGCCTGTGGCAGCGCCTCTGACACGGCAACTTTGACATTGTGGATAGAGATTACGTTGAAAAAATGTTTACTTGAATTTGGGAGAGGATGTAGAAACTAGCTTCTTTGAAAATAAGCAACGTGGGCTGGGGATTTAGCTCAGTGATTAGAGTGCTTGCCTTGCAAGCACAAGGGCCTGAGTTCGATCCCTGGCACCACAAAAAAAAAAAAAAAATAAGCAATGTGCATTTATTGCCAGGCTCCTTCAGAGACTGAACCGCCAGAGGGTTGTACAGATGTGTTCTCTGGATGGCTGGAGTACTGTTTGAAATGTGTGACCAACAGCTTGGTAAAACACGTAATTTTAAAAATTGTAATGAAGTCCATGTAATTAAATCCTGGGGCCTAAAGATAATATTGGTAATGAGGTCCCTCTTGAGTTCTTCACTCACTAGAAATGTGTCTGCTGTGCCCGCCAGAAAGTCTCTATCTTATGATTCTTCAAGGATTATGAGGAAAGTGATCTTGTAAATCTATTTTTATAACTTTCTAAATATAATATGCTGCACATGTGTTAAGGCTTCCCAAATTCCTGTTTAAGACACAGCACATCCTAAAGGCTATCAGATGATTAGCAAGATAACAAATATTTTACTAAGCTTTTTCTCAATAGTATCAACAGTTTGGTTGAGGAACTGCGTGCTATCTTCCACATATTCTAGAACATTCCTACCATCCCCTTCACTCAGGGGAACAATCTGTTAAATAAACATTCACCCTAGAGATGGAGAAAACAAGCTTTATTATAATGATTTGAGATTTTGTGCATGGTAAAGATATACACATGAATCTTGTTTCTCCTATGTTTCAAGACAGAATTAATTTAAAGTTTTATTGTAGACTAAAGCATCCAAAATACTGTGGTACGTATGTAGCTACGAACATACAAACACTTTGATGCACAGCGTTCATTCTTGTCTTTAAATAGGCAGTCAGCATTTTGATTCATAAAAGAACAAATGATGAGAATATATCAGTATCAATGTCAGAGAGCGCAAGATTTAACAGTCTATACACAAAACATATGAAACAGACCTATAAAGATGGAATGTAAAAATCTAAAAAGAAAACAAAGGAAGCAAAAAACCTTCATAATCATACATAGTATTCAAAAGCTACAGAATTGAGAATGATATAAAGAATTCTAATACAAGAATACACTCTGATGATGATGGAACATTCCAATGTCAGAAAGCAAAAGCATTGAGTTTAAGGCTGTGTTGCTTTCAAAAGTTAGTGGGAGTGCTGTACATTCATTGGAACAACAGAGCCAATTTATTAATCTATTCTAGAATGTTAATTAATAGCTTCCATACATTCTCCACAAACAGACCACACGATCACTGCCACACAATTCATCTTTAAAAGTTTTTAAGATTAGCATCATGATTTGTAGCTTACTGTCATTTAAAGCAAAACAGAAAATTATTTATTTATACCAAACAAATCTTTAATGGGCACTTAGTTTCCTTTATGGCAATACTAGGTTCCTAGTTATCAAAAATATTAAAATAATTATAAAGTTTAAAACCCTGCAACATTTATGGAAAGCAACAGTATTATGACTTTCGTTTTGAAGCAGAATTAGATAAGGTTTGCATCCATTAGTTTCAATTTCCTCTTCTCTGGAAATGTCTCGTTTTTCAATTCATCAGCTAAAAACACTCTTCCCTTTCCACAAGCTGGTTAATAGAGAGGAACAGAGTTCAAATGTACGAAAACATTTTCTCATTTGAAGTAATTTGCAAGATTATCTGATGTTGACTTGCTATTTCCTCCAATTTACCTGGAAGGTACTTCTACCAAAGTATTTGTGTCCATCCTTCAGTGGAAAGATCCCTTGACCCTTGCTAGTGTACTGCTTTCCAGTTAATTCCGTGTGAGGATATACCCTGTATATTTAGTAGTGGAAGCAAGTGTGCAATAGTTGCAAGGATTTGAAGTATTTATTTACTTCAATCTAGTCACAGACTAAGTAAAAATAAGGAAACTTGGGGGCGTGCTTAGTTATGGGGACTAAAGTTTCACCAAAATACTACATACCACTAAAAAGATGGCCAAGATTCATAAAGGCTTTTTGTTCATGTGTTTCTGGATGGTCATGTGACTCCCCACCTTCCCATGGCCAGCAAGGGAGGTCTGTCTTGGGAGAGAATACACTGCCACTGGCCTTTAAATTCTAACTGGCAATATTTCGACAGAAGTGCCCGGGAGAAATATGAATGAGTACTTTTTCAGTGCTACTCATCATGAATCTAAGACAGGTTCTATACACTTGACAAGGAGAAATCAAACAATAATGGTAGCCCAGAAAAAAGCCGCTTATTTTAATATCCTTCTCAGTTTGCCAGAAAGCATTTTCCATAGAATGTGACAAAATTTCATCTAAATCTTGTCTATTTGTATCTCATAAGCAGCACTTTTTCCAAAAATGTGCTTACCAAGAAATACAGTAAATGCACATATGTATCCAGGTGTGAAATGTTACATATAATATACATGATTACATATTTTGGGGAAAAATACATTATTTCCTGGAGTGCCCACAATATGTGTTTTAGTAATAGATAGTGGAACAGGTCCAAGTTAAACTATCTGTTCTTTTAATCCAGTTTGTGACATGTAAAAAAAAAAAAAATAGCTTTGTGTTCAGCCTACTACTGAGATATCTAGTCAGCCATGATATAATGGCTGATTAGTTTGTAAATTAATTTCTAATATGTTGAAAAAAAAAGCCTCTTTAGATAAACCAGTTTTAAAATCGAGGGCTAAGAGTAAAGCCCAATGGGTAGAGTGCTTGCCTAGCACATATGAGGACCTAGGTTCAATCTCCAGCACCAAAGAAAAAGAAAAAAATCTGTGACATTCTAAGTAGAAATGCCTTTTTACTCATGAAAATAAACTAAAATTAATTTAACCAATTTAAAAATGTTTTCTTTTCAATAGTCCAAGAACTCTCAAGAATCTAGCCTATCTTTCAGGTGGAGTATTAGTAAATGCAAAATGAAATTTCTTTCCCAGAATGTGAAGTCCAAAGGGACAGGAATTTTTGCCTGTTTGCCCGAAGTGCACGTGGATGTTTAAATTCAGACCCAGTCTGCAGGTATGACGCAGAGGCTGAGCTGCCGCTTAGCATGTACGAGGCCTGGTTCCATCCCCGGCACCGAGAGCAAGAAAAAATAAATTCAAAGACTGATTTCACTAACCTTAGGAAACAATATCTTAGTTTAACATTCTAAAAATTAGAATTAGTAAATTTGATGACTTTATCGCAGACAGGCTTGAAGAGTTTAAAAAGTCTACATAAATAAAAAATATTAAACCTAAATGTTAATCTTCCTGAAAAATTTTTCTTCAGGTGTTGATTTGGACATAACAAATTTAGCAGAGAATTGGAAGTAGCTAGATTTCCCTTCTAAATTTTATAAAGTTCTATAAATTGATAAGCAATAAACATCACATTCATATAATGACAGGTACAGGAAATACCTTCGTATAGTACAGTTCTAAGGTGCTTTCACTGAAGAAGGTCCTGAAGCCATTACTGAAAATGTCAAACACAACAATGTACCGGGTAGAACTGAGTAGAAAATTAAACAGTGGAACTAGACCAAATCTAATTGTACAGTGTTAAAGACAGGTGAACAACTGACTAAATTGTTCTTAAGAGTTCTCTGAATGCATTTATACTTAGTTTAAATGAAATATAATTCAACTTTTCATCTTTTGTTTTTTTTTTCTTCTCTCCTATTTTTCTTCCTTGGAAAGCACAGAAAGCCATTTTCTGACTAAATGTCAGCCACCATCAGTGTTCCTGGGAAACAGGCAAGAAACTAAACCTGCCTTCGGGCTTGCTCTGTGAGGATGGGGTTAAGCTGCACTGGAAAAGGAATGTGCTGAAAAATGGCTAGATAATGCTTCTGTCTTTCAGAGTGCTGCCTATTTCAATACACCAAAGATTCAGCTATATATATATATATTATATATATGTTTGTATATATTATACATTCTATCTTACCCTAGTCATGTTTACATAGTCCCTTAATGCCTCTACTATTCATTAAACAATGATAAATAACCATAACATGCCCTTACCTGTAATGCTCTTGAAATAACAGAACTTTGGTAACACTTGCTCGCTAAGCGGGAAATCATTAATCAATCACATGCCTTTGGTTGACACCATCAGTCCTCCAAAGGGCTCCTTATGGCTCTCTGTCCTAGGATACTGGTGTCCTATTACACGTGCTGACATTTTGCAGGAGGTAAAGCTTTCGCTTTCATGAAGTGGAAGAGGAAAGACACGTGAAAACACGGCACATCGAATGTGACTTTTTCTTGATAACATTCCAGTATGTTAATCTGGAGCTATTCATTGAACAGAAGGTAGCATTGCTTTTGTGAAAGAATTTTCAAAGCATCAGGAATTTCAGGTTTCCCTGAAAATGGACTTCGTTTTCTGATAACAAGGTGAGCAGGAAAGAGGTGAAAAGAACAGAGATGATCTTTGATCTAACCCTGGAAGGTCAGGAAATTTGCATTGCTTCTTAAGTGCTCAAGAGACCGCTAATCAGAGCTGAAAGGATTTTGCAAGACAGCCTTAAAGTAATTGGTATGCAGTTGTTGATAACCCAAAAAATGTCACAAAAGTAATACCTACTATAAAAGTGAGGTTAGAAGATTCCCTGGGTCCTGTGACCTAGGTTTACAAAAAGTAACAACAACAGATTTTGTTTTTGGAAGCTCTGCACAAAGGTGCCCATTCACAGGATTAACATACACTAGAATTTCTTTTTTACTGTTTGTTTTGCAAAATTAGTTGAACTACATAAATCACTGTCCTATAAGCCATAGTCCACAGGTGTAAAACTTCCCAGTTTTCAAAGATTCAGAAGAGATTTTTTTTTTTTTTAATCCTAAAGGTGAATTCAGGAAACTGGATAAGCAGTTTTTAAATAAACTGTTACATTCAGAAATAACCTTGGAAAGTTCACCGAAGATTCCTTCTAGCATGAGAAGTCTGGTCCTAATCTGGTCCCATGTCGAGAAATCCATTCCAGTTTATAGTGCAAGACCTTTAGAAGGGGCATCCAGCTTGAGGCTGTTACTGTAAATATCGGTAGACTTTGAAACAGTGATTTCCAGAGTCTGCAACTACAACGTGACCGTCTGAAGTTAGGGCCAGGCCTTGCGGGCCGTACAGGGGGTCGGCAGATGTGTTAATGTAGGACAAAAATGATCCGCTGCCATCAAAAACCTGGAAAGGTATGAAGTCAGAATATAATAGGAGTAGTTTTATAATGTGCTGAAAGGGTTAGAAAACCCCTGGTGCCAATGTTTTTAACCTAAAAGCATGTAAAAAACCCCCTAGCTTTGCTCAGGCCACGGTCATACGTGGGACCCCTGCATCCACTTACCCTTAGCTTGCGTTTTCACCTACTTCCTGTACCCAGAGTCACTGATACAGAACGTGCCTCAGCCTCCTGACCACACTCTGTTCCTTCGGGGGCCGTGCAAGGATCTGGTGGGAGAGGCACTGGACGGTGCTTGAAAAATGGATGACTGTTATTTTTCACGCTGAGCTTTCTTTTCCTTCCAGCCTCTCATCCCTCTTTCAGGCCCAAGTTTATGGGAGGAAAAGCAGCAGCTAGACCACAGGAGAGTAACTCTGAGTCGTAATAGGCAACGACAAAATCAAGAGTTCTTTTTCCACTTTCAGAAAAAACGTTGTAAGGAGTCCATGGCTCAACCTGTGCATTTGGAGTTGAAATGGTCTCCTTTTGGTCCATCGGCTTCTGCTATGATGAAATAAAAGGGAAATGCTCTAAACTATACACTTCTCCTCCTTCATAAGGCTTGCCGGTTTCATCTGATTACTTTGGCCCATGTGGTGTTCTAAAAGGCAACATCGCCGGGAAGGTCCTATGAGATTGCACTGAGAACACTTGGCGCCCTTCTGTACACCTGCTTTGTGCGTTTAGTTCCCTGTGTCGCATCCAGCTTCTCACATCATTGGGCCCTCGGTGTAGCTCTCACAGAGTTCTCCTTCCACATTCGTGTCCACTGGGATAAGTGAACAAGGTAAACAGGTGGAGAAGCCAAAGCATTCTGTGTTCTATTTGTAGCCTCAGTTCTCCTGTTGAGAAGCAGCTACCTCTACCTAATTTAAATGAACAAGTGTTGCTGCCCTCATGGAGACACAGAATGCCCACAGATGTAGCCAGTGCACCCCGGGTTCTCCGGCGCAGAGGGAAAGGCCACCGCTGCTAAGTGTGTGGCTACATCCCTGTGGGTGTGATCATAGGAGCAAACAGTCTTTCTCCTATTTGGGGACTGAGAAGAGTTGTTCTCTGTATACAGTACGAATTTTTGCAGGGAGGGTCGAACCCAGGGCCTTCACGCTGAGCTACATCCCCAGGCCTTTTTATTCTTTATTCTGAGATAAGTTCTTGCTAAGTCACTAAGTTGCCCAGGCTGGGCTCAAACTTGCGATTGTCCTGGCTCAGTCTCCCAGAATGCTAGGATTATAGGTGTATACCACTACACCTGGCTGTGTACAAATCAAACTTTTATGCAGCAGGGATCCCTCTGGAAAAGACTACAGATCCCATCTCAGAATTGTACTGTAATCCCCCCTTCCATGTGAATGCAACCAATTTTATTTTATTTATTTTTGGGGGGTTCTGGGGATTGAACTCAGGGCCTTGCACTTGCTAGGCAAGTGCTCTACCACTGAGCTAAATCCCCAACCCCTCCAATTTTATTAGTTTTTTAATATTCCACCAAAATGGCAAATGCCATCCATGATACCATTATTCCTAAATGATAAAAACAAATTCCTCATCATTATTAGTTTTTAATTAACTTTTTACTTTGAAGTAATTATAGATTCACAGGAAAATGCAAAGATAATGGAGGTGCTCTGTACCCATCACCTGGTTTCCCCTGGTGATTACACTTTCTACAATTACACTGCCACACAAAACCCAACACATGAACTTTTGAGATGCGTGTGGACAGCTGTCACTTCATCACGTGTGTGTATTTGTGAGCCATCCCTGTCTCACAATCAACATACACTATTCCATCATCATAAAGACCTCCCTTTGCTACTCCTTGATAGTCACACTTGCCCCCCACACACCCTCCATCCATGACCTTTGCTACCTAATACATACACTGCTTTCCTTCTCTATAAGCTTGTCATTTTGACAGCGTTACACAAATGGAACTGTATGGTGTGCGACCTGTTCAAAGTGGCTGTTTCATTCAGCACAATGCCGTGCAATGCATCCAAATTGTCAAGTGTTATTATTAGTCTATTTCTTTTAAATACTCAGTTCATAGTATGGAAATACTACACTTTATTTAGCCATAATCCAATTGATGGAAAAGTTGGTTGTTTTCGGGTTCGGACTATTACAAATACACCTTCTATGAACAATAGTGTACCGCTTCCATGTGGGCACAAGTGTTCATTTCTCTGGGATAAACACCCAGGACTGTAATTTCTGGGTTGTATGGTAGCAATGTTTAATTTTTTAAGAAACTGCCAAACTACAGTGTCCAAGGTTTGACTTGCTATTTCATGCCTACTAGCAAAGTATGAGAGATCCAGTTTCTCTAAGTGCTCACAAATGTTTGCCAATGTCAATAGTTTAAATTTTAGCTGCTTAAACAAGATGTATGCAGTAGGACGTCATCATGGTCTTTAATCTGTGCTTCCCTAATGTCTAATGATACTGAGCACTTTTTCATCTATTTGTCTTTTCTCTATTTAATACATCTTGTTCATTTTCTAGCTGGACTGTTTGGTTATTACACTGTTGAGTTCTGAGAGCCTTTGCCTATTGTAGTTATAAGTCCTTTGTCACAAATGTGGTTTGTAAATATTTTCTCCTAGTCTGTTGCCTGTATTTTTATCTTCTTAATGGAATCTTTCACAGAGCAAATTTTAATGAAATCCAATTTATTAATTTCTCTCTCTTTTGGATATAGTTTTGGCTTCATGCCAAAACCCTCTTCACTGAGCCCCAGATCCCAAAGATTTTTCTCCTAAAATCTTGGAAATGTTTATCCTCTAAAGCATTATCTCCTAAAAGTTTTTTTAGTTTTATGTTTAAACCTGTGATTCATTTTGAGATTATTTTTTGGATAAAGTGAGATTTTATTTTTCCTCAGTGGTTATTTTATTTGCTACAGTCCCATTTGTTGAAAGGCTATCATTCCCCGACTTGACTGCTTTTGTACCTTTGTCCAAACACAGTGTGCTGCACATGTGTGAGGGCTGTTTCTGGACTCTACTCTGTTCTATTGATGTTCTGTCTGTCCCTCCACCAGTACCGCAGTCTGGATCACGCCAGCTCTATAGGAAGGCATGAAATCAGGCAGAGTGTTTCCTCTCACTTTTCCTCTCTTTTCAAAATTGTTTTACCTATTCTAGTTCCTTTGCCTTGCCATAACATTTTAAAATAACCTTGTCTGTAGCTGCAGAAGAATCCAACTGGGACTCTGTTAGACCCGTGTATCCACTGATCACCTTTCACTGCTGGGTTGAATGATAGTCTGGCACTGTTGACCCGCCCTTATCGAGTCTGGTGATTCAGTCTGTCTCTCCATGTATTATTCAGATCTGCTTTTATTTCTCTCATCAGCATTTTATAGTTTTCAACATACTATAAATACTGGATATGCTTTGTTAAAGTTTTTTTTTTAGCAACTGCAAATTTTTTTAAATTTAATTTTGGGGGTGCGGGGGATCGAACTCAGGGCCTTGTGCTTGCTATGCAAGTGCTCTACCACTGAGCTAAATCACCAACCCCAAATGGTGTTATATATTAAATTTTGGAGTCCTTTGTATGTTCACTGGTAGTACACAAAAATACAACTGATTTTTGTTATGTTGATCTTGCATTCTTGCTGAACTCACCTATTGGTTCTAGGGAATTTTTTGTTTTGTTTTGTTTTTTAAGACAGGGTCTCACTGTATCCCAGGCTGCCTTCAAACTGGTAGTGATCCTCCTGCCTCAGCCTTCTAGGTGGTGGGATTACAGACATACACCACCATGCATGGCTCTAGGAATTTTTTTGTAGACTCTTTGGTGTGTTCCATATAAACCATCATATTATCTGCAAATAAGGAGATTTACACATTTCTTCCTTTCCAATTTGTAAGCTTTCTCCTTTTCTTTGCTTATTGTGCTGGTTAAAACATCCAGTAGTATACTTATGAAGAATGCTGGAAGTGAACATCTTTGCCTTGTTCCCAATCTACGGGGAAGGAATTCAGACTTTTACCAAGTATGGAGCGAACTGTAGGTTTCTAAGGTGTTCTTTACTAAGCCGAGAAAGATTTTCTCTACTAGTTTTCTGAGAGCACTGTCATCAATAGCTATTGCATGTTGTCAGATGCTTTTTCTATACAAATGGATGCGATCACATGCCTTCTCTTCCATAGGCTTTTCACATGGCAGGTTATATTGATTTTCAAATACTGAACTACTCTTTTGAGTCCCTGGAATAAACTCACTTGGTCTTAGAGAGATTTTTATATACTGTTGAATTTTACTCCCCATTCAAGCCAAACTTCCACATGAACTCTCTTTTCTGATTAAACACCTGTATGAAATATTTAAAACTTGAAGTTAAAATAGTTGATTCAACATTACAGATTTTAAAAAATCTGTTACTGTTTTGCTAAGAATTTTGGCATGTACACTGTGTACTCAAGAGAAATATTGTTCTATTGTTTTTCTATACAGTCTTAGTCTGACTTTGATATCACGTCTTCAGAAATTGAGTTGAAAAGTGAACTGAGAAGGGTTCCTGTGACTTCTATTTTCTGGAGGAAACTGTATAAAATTGGCACTAATTCTTTAAACATTTGAAATTCTTCAATGAAATTAAATGAATCTAGATATTTCCTTCTGGGAAGTTTTAAAATTACAGATTTAATTTGCTTAACAGCTATAAAGCTATCAAATTATTTCATACTGGGTAAATTGTGAAGTTAGTACTTTCTGAGAAATTGTCCAGGTTGTCAAATTTATATAAGTCACGTTCTTCACAGAATTCCTTTATTATCCTTTGAGGTCGTAAAGTCTGTAGTGATGTATTTTGCTCTCTCTCTTTCTCTCTCTCTCCTGTCAGTATTACTACAGGTTTGTTGATTTCATTGATCTTTTCAAAGAACCAATTTGCTTGTTGATTATCTCTATTGTTTTTAATGTTTTGAATTTCATAGATTCTGATCCCATCTTCACTGTTATCTTCCTTCTTTGCTTTGGGGTCCTTTACCTCTATGTTTTTGCTGGCTTCTTATAGGTGGGAATTCTTGATTTGAGACAAGAAATAGTTATTTGCTTAATAATTACTGTAATTTTATAGTGTAAGGGGCATAAATGATAGTTTGTGATGTCTGCGACAACTGTAGTCTGATATAAAAATTTCTGTGGTTTTTTTTTTGGTGACAAAGTTATAGATAATTAGTAAAACTACTGTGGTCATTGCCCATATACATAATTAAGGGAAGTGATCATTTTAAGTTACATATTAGTAGAAATAGCAACAGATCTTTTGAATTCCATCCACAAGCACTTTGAGAGTCTGAGATCCATGTTAAAAGAAAACCTACATTCGAGGATTTTATCCTGGTAATATGTTGCTTTTGTCTACTCCACCTGCCATGGTTTGGTCCCAGTGTTGAGATTTTTCTGAGGTCTACTGATCTACCCAGTGGAGAAGGGGAAACATCCCAGTTTGGGAAAGAGACAATGCTTCACTTTTAGCAAATACTAGTAACCATCTAACCATATTCATTAGCACTCGAGTGTACCTGGATCCTGCTGTTGCCCCAGTCTGCCACGATGATGTTCCCATTGGAGTCCACAGCCACGCCTGTTGGTGCATTAAACTGCCCATTTCCTTCCCCGTTGGAGCCAAATTTCAACATGAACTCTCCTTCCTGATTAAACACCTGTAAGAAATATTGTTTTTAAGTTAAAATAGTCGACCCTACATAACACATTAAAAAACTCTGAACGGGCTAGTTATAGCAAGACTTGTGTTGTAACATACTCTGATAGAAAAGAAAAACCATCTACAAATCAAATCCCCCATCACTTAATAGTTCCTCAATTTGCTGTATAAATACACTTATCCTTTGTTAATCACTGTTCTTTTTTCTGTAGTTTTTATCTGGGCTACTAAATACTTAGTGAAAAATATTTTTGGTATAAATCATAAAAGACTATACAAATATAAGGTAATGTATGTAAGGCTATAATTTTCAACAATGTTATTCTACCTTTAAATAGCTAAATTTCAAGAATGAGCCTTATATTTCTAATAGGATGGATGATCATTCAATTTGGATCTAATAGTAGGAATTTCTCATTAGGCCAGATACTCAGAATTTACTATCATTTTACTACATCAACATAACAAAATGAGGAGGCTGGATTTTACATACACAGCAGGGCAAATTCAATGTGTGTTTGTGAGAGAGACTAAGAAACAATGGGCTTTTAAATTTTATTCTCAGAAAGTAGTTTAGTTAAAATAGAGTTTATACAATTCTAAGGCTTTGGTTAATAAATGTAGGAAGGCTGTTAAAAGTGAAGGAATAAACAAACTTTTTAACAAATTCTAATACTGGATGTGGTCAAGCAATGGGTCAGTGTGGTTAATTAAACATTCTCAGAGTTACATACATGTATCAAGTGCAGATTATGAATTTTGAGAGAATTAAAGTTTTAATGTGTTTAATGATAACACTCTAGTAAGTATACATTTATTCTAATGCTTCTGGTGGTGCTTAATGATTCTGAAGTGTCTCTGAGTATTTAAAACATTGTTACCATGATTCCTAGATTAATTAATTCCAGTCACTAATGAACTGAATAGTACTGTGTTCAAGGTGCCTTTAGAGTATGGATTCCTTGAATGTGGACCTGAGAAAGTTCACTATATTTCAGCAGAGACCTAATTTTTTTTTTTTTTACCAAGAACATGTATTGGTACATTGTATACATAATGATCATAATCAACATGGTTATTTTGTACCTGTACATGATACATCTTGGTTTTCACCCCTCTTCCTCTCCTCTTCCCCTCCCCTCCCTTCCATTCACCCAACCCTCCCTATTTGCAACAAGTATATTTACACTTTTCCATTTTTTTCCCTTTCATCTTACTTTTCTTTTAACCTTCTTCTTTATCCCCCTTTTCCCTATCTAGTTCTCCTCTCTTTTGAATACTATCTCTCTTTTTTTTTTTTAAACATACTATCTACTCTACCCCTTTGTCCTTATTTACACTTATGGTTTCTCATATCAGAGAAACAATTCGTTGTGTACTGCTAAGTGTTTGATTTATTTCACTTAAGAGTATGTTCTCAAGGAACATCCATTTACATACAAATGACTCTAGTTTATCCTTTTTTATGGCGGTGTAGTACTCCATTGTGTAGAAAAACCACATCTTCTTTAGCCATTCATCAGTTGTTGGGCATTTAGGTTGTTTCCAAGACTTAGCTATTACAAATTGTACTGCTATGAACATGGTTGTGCATATATCACTGTGATATGATGATTTTAATTCTTCTGGGAAGATACCAAGCAGAGGAATAGCCGGGTCAAATGGAACCTCTAGTTGTAGTTTTCTGAGGAATCTCCACACTGACTTCCACAGTGGTTGGACCAGTCTGCATTCCCACCAAGAGTGGAGGAGGGTTCCTTTTTCCCCGCAGCCCCGCCAGCACTTGTTATTGGTTGATTTCTTGATAATAGCTATTCTTTCTGGAGTGAGATGGTATCTTAGTGTTGTTTTGATCTGCATCTCTCGAATGACCAATGATGTTGAACATTTTTTCATATATTTAT
>PVJO010030832.1:0-15015 GCA_004026905.1 Hystrix cristata | reverse complement strand
CGAGCAGCAGCAGAGACCAAGTTCATGTTTGTCTGGCTACACACTCTGTTTATCTTCCGCTCCTGCCGCACTGCTTTCCAGAAATATGTCAGCAGGTTATTTTATGTAGATATCTTACTCAATTGTTCTTTTCACCTGTCTGGGTTTTGACATTTGCTCCTATTTCTTCCATTTCCACACATCCCTCAAGACACCATTCAGCCAAATCTCCTTTCTGAAATCTTGCTGACATCCACCCTTGGGGTGCACCTTGTATGCATCTTCACATGTATTTACTCTATTGCTATAGTTACGTGCTGGTTTTTGTTTGTTTTATGCTACTGGGGATCGAACCCAGGGCCTTCAAACTGAATTATATCCCCATCCCTTATTATCTTGTTTGTTTTGGAATAGAGTCTCATTAAGTTCCCCGGGCTGGGTTTGAACCTGCAATCCTCCTGCCTCAGCCTCCCAGAGTGCTAGGATTACAGGGGTGCACTGTGACCCCAGGCGAGTGATATTAATATGACATTTATACCTCATCTGTGTTTTCCACACAGCATAATGGCATGTGTTTATGAATAACTGGGTGAATATCTAAACAAATCAGTAAGTGGATGTGTGTTTAAATATCCCCTTAGAGATCTTGTACATTAGTTTTGGGGCCTCCACTTATCTAGCAAACTATTAAAGGGTCCAGAGAAAGCTGTCCTCTAATGTGGGATTGTTTTGCCCAGCCCCAGGTGACAGGAGAGGATTCTCCGCCCAGCACCTTCTTGCTCCAGCCTCTCCTCAGCTCTGTCCTTTCCGCCCACTGAGTGTCATCTCTACCTCTCTCCTAGCAACTGAAAAAAAATTCTTGTCTTTTAAAATGAGTGCTGTCAGTTTTCCTAGATGTCATTTGGTCCCCTTCTCAAGAGTTCTGCTCCCTTGTTAGCGACTCTTTGCCTCTGGTGCTTGAAGTTCCCCGGCCCTGTGATACCAGCCACTTTCCCCTTCTCCATGAGCATCTCAGCCCTGCCACTCATGCTAAGTGCTGGCTCGGCTTTGACCTTCCTTTCTTCGGGCCCAGAAACCCTCAGCGTCTCTCTCATAGCAGCATCCGTAATTGATTTCAGTCTGGGGCTGGCTTTGAAGTAGCCAGGCCATTTCAGACTGAAAAACAACCATCTTCCACGGGGGAAATGGTCATCTTCGGGGGTCATCTTCAGCACAAAAAGCACTGTGATAGTTAAGGAAGTTGCAATTTTGAGTCCTTCTCTTGCGAACCTCATCAACGTCTTCTACATGTAACAGTTGTGATTTTACCCATATCTTGGATGCGCTGTCATAGGACCCTTTTACTGAGTCTTTCGGATGGTGACCTTACAAGCAAGCCAATCTCAAGCATTCGACAAGAAACAGTGCTAAGGAGTGTAGGCGCATAGGAACAGAAGTCATTCTGAAGAAGAATATGGATTGTTGGAGGTGCTGCTTTCTCCACTATGGGCAATGATGTCTTTATGAGGTATGATCAAAGCTACAGTAAATACTGCTGCCACGCGCCACCCAATGGAAAGGCAGCTCGTGAAAACATGACTCTGTGGTCTTCGTCCACCTTAGTCACTGGATCTGGCACCGTGTGACTTCCAGCTCCTCCCCAAAGTCAAAAAGACCATAAAACAGAGATACTCAGAATCTATTCAGGACATCGAGGCAACCAGGACAGCACAACTAAAGACCCTCAGGAAAGAGGTCTCCAGAGCTGCCGCAGGAAGTGGCAGGGACAATGGGATGAGAGTGATTGACGTGAGGGGGAGGATTTTTAAAATTTAAACACACACCATATATTTCAATCAGACTTTGTAGTTGGTTGTTTGTGAAACTGTAAAGGCTACAGCTGAATTTATTGATCTACTGGTCGCAGAGGGCTAATGGAATTATTAGGGAGCTGATATCTGTGATTGGTGGTATAAATGTGTGAGTTTTAAAACAGAATCGCTCACCTGGGTTGAGTCCATACCCTGTGGATTTTTCCTTTTTAAAAATTCCCAGAGACCATACTTGTCATGAGGTGTGGAGACCATGGCTTCAGACTTATTTTAATCTCTCCTTGACACTATAGCTTCCAGCCCTACGTATCTGAGAGAGATACCAAGTCCTTTCTCACCTTCTGGAGACCACCAGATCCATGTCTTCAGCCACCTGTTGACATTAATGACACGTTCTGACCTTCGGGGATAGCAGCGTTTCCCTTGACCTCAAGGCGATGATTCCAAGAAGAAGTATTTCCTGACAACTCAGAGTTCAGCCAGGTTTTTATAAAGTTTAACTTTGGTGAGAGAATTGTAATTGAGCCACGAATAGATGCCAGTCACGCTTTCTTGAATTTTTCATCTTATTCTCCTAAATACAGGAGAAGTCAGAAATTGCGAATGGTACGTTCAGCACGTAGCCACACGTTCACTTTGCAACTATGACATCCGAAGAGAAACACTGAATTATCACATTCATCAAAATGGTTTTTTTTTTACATCTATTATTCCAGTTATCTTTATGGAGAAGAAGAGAAATCATCATAGTTAACTACTTAAGGACAGACACCCAGCCAAGTCTTTTTCCATTAATGAGAACACAGAATGACTCGTATGACTTTAATTTCCCAAGCGCCAAGAATTCAGGTTGGACAAAAGTATCCATATGGACATTCTTCCCTCCGGCACAAATTGTAGTTCCTCTCTAATCCTTGTCCCATTTTTTCTAAACTGCAGCTCAATGGGCTGGGGATTTAGCTCAGTGTTTAAAGTGCTTGCCTTGCAAGCACAAGGACCTGAGTTCAATCCCCAGCACCAAAAAAAAAAAAAAAAAAAAAAAAAAGAATTAAACTGCAGCTCAAGTAGGAACTGGGAACACTCCCACATGGCATCTTTCAGATACAACATGCAGCAGTGTTTTTCATCTTTGTATTCCTGTTGCCTCCGTTTATGGACCTGGTTTTAGCAGTAACCTCTTAACTGGACCTCAACTTTACCAGATTTCTTTGTGTGCTTATTCAAAATGCGTAATTGTTCATTCCACTTTCATGCTTAAAATATTACAACAGATTCTCGTATCTTAAAATTAAGTACAAGCAAACTTAGCATAGGACGTTTGTTCTGATCTACATTTTTGCCAAAAAATCACCCTTTAAGTACTTCTAATATACACACCATCCATTCAAGTGGCCAATCCTATGGGGTTTTACCGACTTATTGTCTTTTTTATGTTCACCCAGTATGCTCTTTATTCAATTCAGTTTTCTCAAGTTTCTCTTCATCTCTTCTTGATTGTTCTTCTGGGCTCTAGTGCTTTGCCTTCCAACCTTGAACTTGCATTGTAAACAAAGATACTCATTTAAAGCAGGATTATAAAAATGTCGCCACTCCTGCAGCTTCTCTTTATCTTGCAATGAAGACAATTAGAGAGAAAGGTCTAGGAAAGGCATGTATTGGTGAGTCTCACACAATCTGTCTTTTTCTTTGGACCGAAAGCTTCTAGATTGAATACTGTACCATGTCCTGTGTTCACCCTGCCTTGTGGGACAAACTGTGCCAGTCCAAAGAAAGCCCCTCCGTGGGCTGAGGGTGCAGGGGAATATCTATGACCCAAGCAAGGAGGTTGTGGAACAGGCTTATTCCTCTGCTCACAGTTACCCTTATTTATAGTTTTGTTCTCTGACAGTCTCCCATTTGTTGAAAATGTGCACCAAACTAAGTTAAACTAGTAGTACAAATGAAACCAGTTAGCATATAGATTGAAATATTTTTAAAACAATGGAATTTATATTTTGGGGAAGTATTTGAACTTCTCTCTACTTCCTATTTATCTCTTTTGACATTTTCTCTGCTCTGAAAATTTCTCTGATTTTAACCAAGAAAATTTCTGTGCCTTTAAGGGCTTAGGTCATTCTGTTGGACCTCAGAACCACTGTATAATCTAGTCAGATTTCCTTATTTTAAACTGATAATCTTAATCACAGCTGTGAAATCTCTATGCCAAGGGAGGAAACACATATTCCAGAGAGTACGGCGTGTTTATTTGGGAACATTGCCTGTCTGTTTCCGTTGTCATACAGCATTACATATGAACTATTATTTTTGTACTTGTGTCTGTATATTACCATATGTAGAATAGATACATGATAGAAATTCAGATAAATGCATGTATCTTCTTTTATATATTAAACTGGAAACTACTTTAAAACATAATATACATATAATTTGTTTCTGTACCACGCCATTATCCCCAATCACATCTGCACAAATCTGGGAAAGTATCTAATAAATAGTAAGTTACAACCCATTGTTCCTGAAAGATTAAATACATACCGAAATTTTGCCTAAGGCATAAAATAGAAATACCTGTCTTTCCCTGAGGATGTATTTTCCAAACAAAAATATATGCTTTGACAAGCATCAGTGTTCCTATGGGAAAAAACTAGACATCAACTTTAAGAGTTTTAAAATATCCCCAGGGAATGATCAGGAGCTTACTAACATGACCCCTCTGTAGATGAGTAAAAAAATGTTGAAACAGTAAAAACACTTACCTGAAGGTTCTGAAGAATGAAGAAGCAGGTGGCTTCCAGCACTCTGTCCTCCTGGGAAGTGGAAATATATTGGGGACCAGGTTCTGTCTTTATTTCGTCTTTGGAGGAGACAGTATAAGGTACCCAGCAAGAATTCATGGTGGTTCTTGTGAATAAGGGCATATTCATGGACATCATGGAAGTTTTGAAAGAGAGAGAGAGAGTGTGTGACCCTTTAGATCTAAAATAGACGCGGAAGCCTTCTGTGTTTGGAATCCAAGTGGATTTTGGAGGTGTTATAGCTGACTTGCTGCTGGATGTAAAAGGCAGATGACTGCTGGTGTGGCTGAGCAGGCCCATCTCCCTTCTCACACCTTCCTTTACTCTCAGTCCTGGCTGACGTGGTATGTACAGCTTTTCTCTATTGGCCATTCTACCCTGCCTTCCTGCTGTGGAGCTGGCCGACTACGGACTGAAAATGTGAGCCAGAGTGGACTTCTGCTCCTTTAAATTGTGGGTGTCGAGTCCTGTGCCGCAGTAATGAGGAAAGCGACTCAGACAAGGGGATTTTCAGAAGTGAAGGAGCCGTGTAGGAGAGCACCAAACTCTGCTCCAATTTCCTTACTGACCTCAGACACATACATAGAGCTAAGCTACGTGTACACAGTTGATTGTGTGGATTTCCCAAGAGGCCTGAGTCCTGAGAGGGGCTCCATCCTCACGACGGGTCAAGCCACTAGTGGATTGGTAGAATAAGAGGCTCCTGAGTTATAAAATCAAACCCTCTCTGGAAAGCTGGGTCTGTCTTCTTGCTGTGTATTTGACACCCTTTACTATACCATGACCCAGCAAGAAAGCTCTCACCAAATGCTGGGCGGAGCATGGTGCTGTGCTCAAGGACTTCCCAGCCTCCAGCATCATGAGCTAAATAAGATGAAGCTAAACAAAGTTCTCTTGTGTATACATTACACAGCCTCAGGCATTTAGTTACAGCAGCAGAAAACAGACTAAGGTATGTGCTGTTTTAATTGACTCTGTTTGGTCCTAGACTGTTTTTCAATCTTTCCATGTCTTCTTCTAATTGTATTTCAAGCTCCCTGGGAATGGTGGATAATAAAATTCACATATACGTCTGTGTCTCATTTTGTACAAAAAGTGTGATAGCAATAGGCATTTGTTAAATTCATGTTTATTTCTTTTTGAGTCCCCTGAATAAAATACAGCATCTCCTATATACATTTCAGATGTTTTCTTCTGATGGAAATTTCTAAAACCGTTTACTTAGTTCCTGTGACAGTAACAAAATTTTACCTGTTCTTTTTGTATTCAACTCATTTTAGTAGACACTCTTTTCAAAATTTGCTTTAAATTAGCATGTCTGGTGTTTGCTTATTCTTGTAAATATTTTTTCTGCTATCATAATGGAATAATTGGTATCAGTTCTAGCAAAGACTCCTTCATAAATGCATAGGCGACTTCTCGTTTCTCAGAGCTGTCTGGTGAAATTAAGATTAATCCTTCATTCCTACATTGACAGTAAATACAATGAAACAGAAACATTAACCACGAGGGTCAGAGTCACTCCTTTCTTCCCCATCCCATATCCTGTCATTATGTTTGTCAAACAAATCTCTTTCCTTTCTTTTGCTCACCGATACGATTTCAGGACAAATAAGTTTATTTTTATCTTTTCATGGGTATTTACTTTTTAGAGGGAAGAACTGTCATTAGAATTTATGTTAGAATGCAAAAATGATTTACACTGAAACACTTGCTTGCCCTTGACTTCTATTTTATGGTAGTTTTGCCTTTTATTAAAATTTTGGGATTTGGGTGGGGCAGCTCTTCACGTCTTTCCAACCTATTAATTCTGAGGCACACAATTATCTTTAGAAGGTTGTGAAAGAAACTTGCTGTGCAAGCGTAAATGGGTGCTTTTATCAAAATCAATTGATAAACATGATGAAAAGTCTAACAGCTAAAATCCACATATGTCAGATTGGTTAAAAAAATGAAAGAGAAAGTTTTTAATTACATAAAGCATAGGTACTAAAATAAGTACTCCCTGGTAGACCTTTCCCCTGTGGGGATTAGTCCCATGATAAAGTGGCTTCCTCTCTCCTCTCCTTCCAGGATTCCCATCTGATTCCCACATAATTTGGCTGGAAGTTGGTCTCACCGGCAGACGCTTAGGTCAAGTACAAATGCTGCTCTTTCTCAGACATTGTTTTTGAGCCTAGGAAAATACACTCTTTCCATTGTACAAATTAAAATTAGCATACCAAAGGGCTTAGTATAAGTCCTTTGATACAGTTTATTGTTCTGTCCAGTTGTGTATTCAGAGCTAGGAAAAAATTAGAGGAAATATAACTGTGTGTTTTTTTTAAAAGAATGCCAATATAATTGTCTTAACCTGTTTATCCAGATGTGATTATTTGATTGCTTTAGTCTGTGGAGTTTCTAAGCTGTATTTACCCTAACATAAGAAAATAGAAGCCTGCAAAATTATCAAGATGTTCACTTAAAAATTTACTTGTTTTCCTTAAAATACCACGCCCCCCCCCTTTTGTTTGTTTTTAGATTTTTGGTCTTTTTCAATAATCTTGCTAAAGATTCAGTGTTGTTCAAAGATTTTGGAAGCTAGTTTGTTCTTTTCCTCCGTATATTTATTTCCGAGTTCAGGTCCAGTTGGGCAACTTAGTGACTTAATGAAACCTTGTAATTAATTGATTAATTAATTGAGCTGGGAATATAGCTGAATGCTAAGGCCTCTAGTCAATCTCCAATATCTCGGAAAAAAAAATATGAAGGTTGTCAGTCTGTAGATGGAGCTCACAGTGTTTGCCTAGCACATGTGAGACCCAAGTTTCAACCCCTAGCACTCCAAATATTTAAAACTAAAAAAGTTTCCTCTTTTTCTTCCAACTTTACAGGTATCTGAATAACAAAAAGTTTGAAGCAAACTTTTCCATGAATCATTACCTTCATAATTTCTGTGTCACAAATAAGTTTCTTGAAACTGTTTCCCAACTTACTGTCCACATTTCTTAATTTTCTTTTAACCTCTCATCTCATGCCTGTGTGGCTATTTCTTTGATCCATTCAACTAAAACAGTGTTAATAAATTCATCAAATACTTTCAGGTTACTAAATTCAGAAGTTATTTTATCTTTCTTCCTATTGGTTTTTCTGTTTCTTTTGTCTTGCACCATTCTTGATTTGTATCACACGATGCCAACCTGCTGTAGGCCCTGTGACTATATCAATGGTGCAGCCCTCTCTAGTGTTCCTCATTTTATGACATCTTTTACATTTAGCCATGAAAGTTTACAGTCCTGTCATATTTTTCCCAAAACCTTCTGTAATTTCTCTTCAGATGATTTTATGTTTTCCTAAAATTTTAATGACTAATTTAATACTGGGCACTTAGGGCACTTTTGTCTCACTCCCTGAGACAAAATATTTGAAATTCCCAATTTAAGGAGGAGAGGTTTATTTTGCTAATGATTTCAGAGGATTCGGTCCATGGTTGGGTGCTCAAAGTCAGAACTGTCATGGTGGGAGGGCCCAGTGGCTGAAAGCGGCTCACCATACAGTGGACAGGAAGCAGAGGGAGAAGGGAGGATCTGGGGATAAGGATGTGGCCTTCCCAATCACACCAGGGTGACCACCTCCAACCAGGCCCCACCTCCTTGTAATCTTTTTCTTGTTATTTTTTTGTCTCAAAAATAATTTCTGGGTTCTACCTAAACATGCAGCAGAAACTCTCATGTGTCTATCTTTTTTATTATTTCATTTTTATTATTTAGTGGTACTGGGGATTCAACTCAGGGCCTTCATACTGAGCTACATCCCTGGCCTTGTAGGTATGTATGTAGATCTTCCTTAGATCTTCCTATCTCCGCCTTCTAGAGTGCAGGGAATATATGCATGCACTACCATTGCTGACTTACTAATTTTGCTCATTTCTGTTTTCTGCTTCTTGGTGCTACATCTGAGCTATTTTTCTGCTTTGTTGTCTGGTACACTAATTTAATTTGATTTTTCAGCAATGTCTAATTTGTTCATTTCATGCAACCAGTACATATATTATTTCAATTACTACATTTTTTTAAAGTTATAGAAATTCTGTATTTTATGTTCTATAATTATCCCTGAAAATTTTTCATAGCTTCCTATTTAATCATCATTTTTCGTTGCTTATGTGATTTATTTAAATATATTGAAAGATTTAACATTTTTTGTATCTATGAATGCTGATATGTCCAGGCTTTTGGGATCTATTTCACGGTTATGTATTTATTCATTATCATTCATGGGGAGGGGAGTTTCTGCCTTGCAAATCTACCTAGAGTTGTAAGTTCTGAAATTCCGGGTTTATGTTTAGTGGAAATGTATTTTCAGACCAAGCATTGACATGTTTGCCTCCGGGAGGCGCTGCATCCCATCATGCAACTGTAATACGGTCGCTGTCCTGGGACCACTTTTTGCTTGATTTCAGTGTTGTGCGCATGCGGGAAGACACGTCTGTAACAGGAATTCAATTAGAAAACTCAGTTTGTGTTTGTGGTTACCAATTCTCAAGGGAGACGTTTTCTCTTCATGTTAATATGAGACAAGTGCTGTTTCTCTGGTTTATGTTCAGGACGCGGAGGATTTAAAACCAGGCCTGCGGTGCACACGTGCAATCCCAGCACTCTCAGAGGCTGAGGCAGGAGAATCCTAAGTATGAGCTCTGCCTAGGGAACTTGGCAATTTAGCAAGACCCAGTACAAAAAAAAAAAAAAAAAAAAGAGAGAGAGAGAGAGACAAAGAAAGAAAGAAAAATATCTGGAGTTGAACGTCTGCGCGAAGTCCCTCTGGGCTCAACCCCCAGGACCAAGGTCTGGGGAGGAATTCTCGTGTTGTCCCCCTTGTACGTAGAAAAAAAGTTTGACAGCTACCCAGAGTTCAGTATGTACTTGGAGAATAACTTTAAATTGAGCACTTAGAATTAGGTCTTGGGTACCTGCAGAAAATCTCCCATCCAAGAAACATGCCAAAGATTGATCTTCTGCAAACTCCAGTGACTTAGAGGCCTCGGCCCCCTGGCGCACTTATGCATGATAATCACAGCGGAGAAGTCAAGGAAATAATGGGAAACACTGCACTTTGATTAAAAGAAGGAAATAAATCTCAATTTTCTGTAAGGAAAAATAACAGGTCAATATTTGTATAACTGCCGATAGAATGCATCATGTTGAATAGGTAAAAGTCGAACATGAGCAAGATTACGTTTATGTTTTGAAAAGGTGTCTAAGCTGGTGTTCAAATCTATGCATCTCAAACTCAAACCATGTTCTTCAACTATTCTAAAAAACTGGCGTGGGAGAGCAGAAATTTTGTACAATCCTGGGCTATAAAATGAAACTTCACTGTAAAGAGCAGAGGTCCGCATAATAACTATTTATACATGCACATATATACCTATAGTACCTATATATACTAATATATTTTGTAGTATATGGATATCCCAAAACTTTTTCTTCTCTCATAATTTATATCTGAAAATACCTGTTTCAATGATCGCCTTTTCTAAAGGTGCCATTTTAGGAAAAATACATTTATCCTTACATTGTTTTATTTCCAATTCTTAAGGCTGCAGAAAACATATATGAGCATATAGGCTTTATCCTAATATTCTACTTTTCCTTAGGAAAAACTTCTATGGACGAATTTAATAGTTCAGATACTGTGATTATTACTCCATCTCCTGCAAACTACAATTCTATGTTTGTATTGAGAAACAAAAAATTTAGTCACTGGTAATTTTATTATTCAGATTACATCAATAACATTTCAAATGTTAGTATTTTCCTATTAATGAATATTCATAATCTTTTTATATTTTCCTATTAATGACCATATTAGTCACAATCCTTTTTATTATTAATATCACCATTGTTTTTTTAACGTTTTCGATTTATAATAATAATATGAAGATAGTGGTGAATTCTTATATTCACTAAATTTCTCCTATTATTCACTTATACTAAAGAAGCGATTTGTCATATTTGTTGTTGCTGTTATTGAAATATCTTTATTATTTGTAACAGTCCACATTTAGGATTTTCTTCATTGTGACCGTTTCTCAGTTCTTTTGATTATGGTAAACTTCTTGTTAATGTGTAGTTGTCAGGTATTTTGTTAAATGCCCCTCTATTGAGATTAGTCTGATGTTCTTCTTAAAACCACAGTAATATGCTATAGGAGGAAGACTTCAGAGGTTAATTTTCATTCTTTTTCCAGCTTATCAAAGATTCATACCCTTGACATAACTTGTCACTAGAATCATCTGTAAGAGATTTGTCTATTCTCGCCTACTTATTTGTTTATTCAACCATGTCTCTATCTCAGTATGGACTCGTGGATATTTACTTTTTCCTCTGACTTATAACATTTATAACAACACAGATTTCATAAATTGTTTGAGTAATTAGCGATGAATCTGGCATAGAACCTTGATTATTTTCTTAGTGATGGACGAAATCTTCTTGGATCTAAAGTTAAAAATCTCTGACGACTTCTGATCAAATGTGTCATAGTGCATAAACTAAATGTCAGAAATGTCCACTGTATTTTTAAAATGTTATCTCCTAACAAGTACATAAAAGGAAAAAAATCTATGTTCTTTTTCTATAACCCCCCACAGACAAGTTTTAGGACTTTTCTCATTTTAGGGACACTCCTCAGGAAGTATTGTCTCATCTAATGCATCGAACATTTTACATTTATCATCCATAAGACTTTCATCTCTACAGCTGGTTTAGTAATGGCATTTAAATCTCATTATTTGGAAATACCTTTAATGAAAGTAGTTCCCTTTGGGTTGAATTTCTCTCTTGCTCTACTTTGCTAACGGTGTGCGAGTTGGATGGAGACACTGACAGTCCATCTTATCGGTTTTATGCTTCTAACAGTGGGGAGAGTGCTGGTCACCTTAAATTGAATTGTAACAACAACATTCTACGAATGAGTGAATGTTCATATTTTTTCAGGCGAGGAAACAAGTTCCCAAGGTCGAATTGCCCAAGATAATGTGATTAGTTCAGTATTAATATTAATGTCGTATGAATGCTTTAGCCCACCTGTCATGTTTAATCTTGCCACAACCCTGTAGCGTGTTATCCTCATTTTACAGACATCAAAACAGAAGTTTAAAGGTTTTGAAGAAACTTGCCTGAGGTAAACAAAGCTAAAAAGTAGTAAACTGTTTTCCTAATTCTATCATTTTTCTTCAGATCCATGCTGCTTCGTGTGGTGTGGATGACAGTCACAGATAAGTGTGGATTTGCATATATAATTTGTGATTTTTGTATCTGGCTGTGACACTGTATAATCTTATTTGAAGGAAAGATAACGGGAAGTGGAAAAGGGAATTGTAAAATAAATAAGTGAATAGAGTTCGAGATGGAGAAAAATCATAAATTCTATGCCATCATGTCACTTAGGATTTATATAATTCTAAATGCTGTCTTTCTTCCTAATCCTATTAGGCAGGGAATTTGTCCCAGCATGAATGCAAGTTTAGACATCCTGGTCTAGACTGTATTATCTGTGGGGTTAGACCCTTCTGTGTTCCCCAGGCTCTTGCCGAGAAGTTTAGTGAAGTCTAGAGTTTTATCTCATAATGCTGCCAGTGATAAATATCTCAGTAAGTCCTTATTCTTTGGCTAAAGATAGAGGAATTGGCTTTTCATAGAAAATATTTGGTAAGACAAATTCTTAATTTTTATATGGTCTGTGTGTTAGCCTGTTTTTTTTGTTAATGCCTACCGTGTCATTTTGGAAAAAGGGAAAAAAAAGTGAATGCTGTGTTGTTATGGTTTGTGTGTAAATGTCCCCCCAGAGCCTCATGTGGTCATAGGCGGGGCTGGATCTAGAGTGTGTGATTACTAAATTAGTCCACTGATTGGTTTGGCGTAATTCTGCTGGGATCAAGGTTGTGATACTAGGATTAAGAGTGCTGGAATTAAGGGTGGGAGTGCTGCCCACCCTAAGGGCAGAGAACCTGGATAAGATAGAAAGGACAGAAAGTGGCTTGTCTTTTTCTCCTTTTGCTCCCCTTGCCTGCCTTGCTGCCTTCTGCCTGTCTGCCAGGCCACCCTGCCTGGACCCAGCTGACTGTGGACTGAAACCTCTACAAACTGTGAGCTGAATAAACCTCTTTTCACCTAACTTTGGGTATTTTGTCTCAGCAACAAGGAAAAGTAACTAAGAAAGTATCTTTAAAGATGTAATCCATGTCCATTATTATGCTAGTCAGCATAATTTAAACACAGAAAACAAGAGATATGAAATATAGATGTTCCTCAACTTACAATGTAGTAAGCTCACCTCAGTTTTAAAGTATCAAAAGTTGAAAATACATTTAATACACCTACTGTTCCCAACTCCACAGCTTAGTGGCACAGAGCTCTATAGGGTATTCACTGTCCACCTTCATGACTATGTGGGCGACTAGGAGCGAGATTGGCTGAGAACATAGTACAGAGTGTTGCTAGCCTTGGAAAGGCTCAAAATTCAAAACTCAAAGTACAGTTTTTATTGAATACACGTATTACTTTCTGGTATTGTAGCACCAAAAACTGGTAAGCTGAACTACCCTAAGCTAGGGAGTTTCTACAGAAGCATTTGAAAGAAAAGTTCCTCGACCCAAACCAGCATGTGTGAGGAAGATCTTCCCATCCCTCCTGAGAGTCACTCACACACTAAAGCATGTCGAGTAATACTAAAACCCTTTTCACACCTCCAGGAAAAGAAGGGTGCTAACAGTGATAAGTATCTCCGTCAAGAAACGTTGGTCCAGTGATCCCTTGAGTAAAGCAGTGACTTCCAGGACTCAAGAATCACCCTAAAGCAGCGCAGAGTCGGGGGTGAGAGTGCTGGGACTGAGTCTCTGGCCCTCACATTCTGTGAGTCCGTCTCCTGACCCTGTAAAGCTGGTAGAGAAGGAAGCCTGAGAACAGTGCATCTGTCACATTCACCTACAAAAAGAGCAACTACACATTTTGTTCCGTTTCTTCCACTAACACTGATGAAGCAATGTTGTCTGTGGATCGAGGTTTCACCCAAGCTGCCTCCATTAACTCAGACTCCAGACCCTTCAATTACTTGTCCCGCATTAGTCAACACTGGTCCAAATTTACATTTGTCATCACCTCGTCACATGCCTTTGACATCCATTCAAATACACATTCCCCTGAGTTCCACATGTGTGACTTGTGACAATTTTGGAATATTTTGTGTGCATAATGGTTCCTCTCAACGTTGGTGTTCATACTCATTGGAATCCCCTGTGATTTTTATGTTGCTGTGGACTTTGAAGCAATCAGATGTGTGCTCCTGGGTCTTGGAGAGATTCTACTTGCCAGTACAAGGCAAGTATAGTTATACCTCGGTTCACTACCACTGCTATTTGTGAATAATTCGACTAGCGAACAGAGGCGTTTGCCACAATTTTGCTTCCATTATGGAACTCTACACCGCGTCACAAGCACGATTCCAGCCATTTTCCCCAGAATCGTAGAATGAAGTTCACAAATAAGCTGGTGAACTGAGGTACCATTGTACTTCTGGCAAAATTATTTTTTGCTATTACTGTTATTGAGATCTAGGAGAAGCAAATCTTCTCAGATGAGAAATAAGGATTTGTGGTCCCCACATGGGTTGGGGAGTTTTACAATCACAATATGAATTCTGATGGTTTCATTCATTTCAGGTCCATTTCCCTTTCTGGGAAAGCTCTGATTTTAGTTTACTTTGGAATTCAGACATTTGTTGGATTTGGTTTCCTGAAATATTTGCCTTAGAGATGTATAGCAGAACTATCATAGAAAATGTCTATTATTTCAGCCTAGAGCTGGGATGTTAAAGACGCAAGCTTGCTATTTTGTTTTTTAAGCTCTTTAGGACTTTTAGAAGTCTGCCACACACACTGGAACACTTTGTTTCTCCCAAAACTTTCTACTGCTAAAGCTACAGGGCATCCTGACACTTCACCGTTTGATAGACATAAAGCTCCATGCAACTTGAAGTAACAAGTTCAGAAACACTTGCCAATATTTACTTCTGAGTATGTTTCTTAGATGGTTCTTAAACTTGTTTTGTAGTTTATTTTTTTTTATTTTTTTTATTTTTTTTTTAAATTTTATTTTAAACCAAGAACATGTATTGGTACATTCTACATACAATGGTCACATTCATTACATTAATTCTGTACCTATACATGATGTATCTTGGTTCTCCCCCCCTCCCCCCCTCCCTTCTGCACCCTCCCTCCCTATTTACAGCAGGTTCATTTATCATTTTCCATATTTTCCCTTTCCCCTCTTTTTCCCGTTGCCTTTCTGCTTTTCCCCTTCTCTCTTTCTAGTACTTCTCTCCTCTGCTCACCATCCTCCTTTTATATAATATCTATTACACATCCCTGTCTTTATTTACAATCATGG
>PVJO010030831.1:0-15036 GCA_004026905.1 Hystrix cristata | reverse complement strand
CTTGTCACAATCACCATAAAGAACTCAAAATACACTACTTCTAGGGAGTACACCTCATCTTCCATTATGGTATCTAGCATTTTAGTTCCACCTTGCTTTTAAATTTCTTCTGACGTATTTTAAAAAGATATTTGAACAGCCAATGCATTTTAGATTTACCTGACATTTGAACAATCATATCTACTCACCACTGTTTTTATATCCTACCCCCTTTCTAGAACAATTGCTCCACTAGTTTAATTATACCTCTAACAGTTCCTGTTCCAAGCATCTTTGAAGAAGAACTTCCATTTGCTATTTTTTTTTTCACAGAAAAGTCTTTATTTTTTCTTCTGAATAGAAGTTTATATATGTTTATACTTACAGAATCCTACACGGACAATTGTTTTCAATCTAAAGTATTATAGTATTTCAAGATGTTATTCTATTGTCCCCTGATGCCTATTTTTGAAAAGAAATGATTATCACTTTAATTTTCACTCCTTTATTCAAAATATCTCTTTCATCTAGTCGTTGTTAAAACCTCCTACATGTCTTTGCCATTCTCTACTTTCATTTTGACACAACTCAGTAAGGATGTTGTAGTAATCTATCTAGTTTAGGATTCATTGAGCTTCCTAAATCTGAGAAATGATGATTTTAATTATTTCTGCAAAATTTTCTGCTGTTATTTTTTTTTTAATGTTGCTTCTTTCTTTTCACTATTTGGTTTTCTTTCTGGACTTTTAATTTACTAGATTGTAGATTGTAGTCTGCCTAAGACTACCCTGCATTCCTTAACTTCTCATTTCAATTTATTCATTGTTCCATGCCATGTTCCAAGTAATTTCCCAGAGTTTATATTTGATTATTGAATCTCTCACCTACTATGTTTAGTGTACCAGTTAGTCTATCCTTAGAATTTTTAATTATAATTTTTTCTTCATAGAAATAAGTTCTATTTTATTCTTTTAGTTAGATTTTATTTATATTGTTATGCTTTTTTTTTATTTTAAACCAAGAGCATGTATTGGTACATTCTACATACATTGGTCACATTCATTACATTTATTCTGTACCTATACATGGTGCATCTTGGTTCTCCCCCTCTCCCTCGCCCCTCCCCCTCCTCCCTCCCTCCCTATTTATAGCATGTTCATTCATCATTTTCCATATTTTCCCTTTCCCCTCTCTTTCCCCTGTTGCCTTTCTGCTTTTCCCCTTCTTTCTTTCTAGTACTCCTCTCCTCTGCACACCATCCTCCTTTTACATAATATCTAGTACACCTCTTTGTCCTTATTTACAGTTATGGTTTCTCATATCAGAGAAACAATTCGATGTGTGCTCATGAGTGTCTGCTTTTTATCATCTCTTTTATTCCTTTAAATATCTAATAATTTTAGATATTCTTATAGTTTCTTTCAGATCTTTCTATTACTTCCAGTTTTTGAGGTTACTAATATTCTTGGGGATTATGTCTGTTGAGTTGTGATTATGCTCAATAATTGCTTGTGCTATTTATGAGGTTTCTTCACAAGCTCTTCTTGTCAGTTTTCAGATTGGAATGTTTTGCTGAGTGATTCTTACAGAATAATAATACAGCGTATGATTCTAGCACCATGCTGGCCTGCAGACCCATCTCCAACTACAAACATGTAAATTTATTGGTAAACTCTTTATGAACTTTTAAAAACACACCAGAAAGGTAAATAAATAAAAGGAAGCCTTTTGCTCTGTGTGTCCATTTAACTTAGACTCCTTAGCTGATCTGATTTTGCAAAGCAACTAGAATTTCACCTGTCTGAGACAAGATTTCATGCTAATCTCCGAGTTGACACTCCACACTAGCTAGTAGCATCACTTTGATTGTCAACTCCTCTACATATGGCAGGCCAGATCTTCAGTTTCTCAAAGAAATTTGCTTCTTTTTCTCCTCTTTCCTGCGTTTTGAGCAGGGAAATTTTCTTGCAGCTTGCTGGGGTGGTCAGGAAGGTTTTCTATGAAGGTCTTTTCACAGAGTGGGTGACTTTACCTGAGTCAACGTCCTTCTCAGTTCAAGTATCATGGCCTCATGGAAACCAAATTCTATATCTCCTCTTTATATGTGAGCATCGGTACTTCAGCCATAAACTATAGGACCTCTATTTAAATCTGAATCTCTCCACCACACCAAGCTGCTGCTACATTAGCTCTGTTCTGGTCAGTGGTTCATTCTTCATTTCTGAGAGCTGAGGGTTCCTTCCTTTTATTTCCCCCCTTTGGATATGTTTTATAAACTGTCAGGTTATTATAAGTTATCCAGAATGTGTATGCTTGTGGCAGAGGTGAGTCTGCAATATTCAGTCCTGCATGTGAGTGGAGCTTTACTTCTTATGTGAGAAATCACCATTCAGTGGGGAGAGGGGGTAGCACCAATTGTATAATTACTTTAAGGAAGTTTATTAAAACATTAAATCTCCTTAATGAATAAAGACCAAAAATACATATATGAATGAGTTAGGATGGCATCTACATGTTCAAGTAAGAAAAATAATGTCCACTGCATCAGTAACTATTTATCTTTCGTATCTTTGTCCGCAGCCCTGTTATTTTTAAATCTGTGATTTCAATAATGAAACTTTTCAGAATTAACACATGGAACTGCATTTTTGCTAAACTATTTACTTCTCATTTCTTGTTTCCAGGTTTAGTTTAATATGATCCCTTGCTGTAGCTACCATACTTTGTAGAAAATGCGTTCTCTTGCAGAGCCAAGGAAATGTAAAACAAAAATGACACACACACATGTCCCAAAAGTATCCATCTGTTCATTCACCCTTCTGGAATTTAGGAATTTTTTCATATACTAGTATGGAGACTTTTCCCCTTTAAGGCTCATATATTTGCTATTTAGTGAGACCTGGTAAATCTATAACATAGCATGAGATAAGTTCCAGACAGTAAGATAGCATTTGTTATTTACAATGCATTCAATCCTCTTGATAATTGAGCCTTAGTTTCCCTTTCAGAAAAATGGTAAAATGAATTAGAATGAAAATTAAGTGCTTGGAGTTGGCAAAATAGGACCTTTATAGTGGTGAATATTGAACACAGGAAAAATGACAAGTGAGAGTGGCAGTGAAGTAGGAATTATATTTCATAGGAAAGTATCTTGCAGCCAAATACAGACAAGGGGGATTACTGCTGTTTAAAGTCCTGTTCTGAAATATTTCTTACTACTTTTAAAAGTTTGTCTTCCCTATAGTGAAATCCCCAGGAAACTCATAGCAGTTTTATACCTTCCACCTTTCAAGATGAGAAACAGTATAGGTAACACTTCCTCAGACAGAAGCCAAGTGTACTGAACCAGCCCTAATTACGGCTTCACTTGAGATTGTGAGGTCATGAACCAATAGCGTCTTTTTGAACAGGAGAGTATAAGGTTAGGAATTTTGAGTCACTAAATTTGTCTTCAAGTAGAAATAACCTATCCGAGGCATACAAATAGTGAGAATTTTCAGATCTATCTTGTAGTAATAAAGACTATAAAGCAAGATAAAGCTAACTGCTGATGTATGAACAGGTTTGGATGCCTGAAATGCACTCATAAGCATAGGAACAGCAATGATAGTGCAGCATCACCATGAGGCCTGGGAAGCAAGCTTTTCTTTTGAGAGTTTCCTTTTATAAATCAAACCACAGGATCAGGGCCAAAGAGCAAAGTCACTCCGGGAGGCAGAACTGAAGGTTCTAATGTATCAAAGGCTAATATACACATGTAAATTGGTGTGAGTTTGGCAATACATAGCTCAAATTTTAATCATGAAGCCACTCTTGGATATAACTGATTCACAATTGTCCTAGAAAAACTCTTAAGGATATATGAGAGTAATATCACTGTTGTTTGAAGGGAAACATAGTAACTGAGGTTCAATGACATTAATTAATGATTTGTTAATAAACATTCATAATCGTTGAAAATTACAGAATAACGTTACAGAATAAGTAGTGGTTTACAGTTTGGGGGGCTCAGACCAGGGTTAGCTGGCTCTAAGGCAGAAACAGCCAGGTAGAAGGGCTTTGTGGAACAAAAATGCGCATTCATGGTAGCCAGGAAGCAGAGAGAAGGGAGGAGCAAAGGACAAGATTACACTCTCCAGTTCTTGCACTCAATAACCCACCACCATCCTGGCTCCATCTCCTACAGCACATTCAGCTATGAACTCATCAGTGGCTTATTCTACTAATGCGAAAATGATCAGATGCCTTCCAAAAGCCCCACTTCTGAATACATGAGAGTTTTAAGGACACTTTAGATTTAAACTGTAACAGCCCTCCTCCATACTGGACTTACTCGTGTGTCTCAGTTGCACAACTTTGTCATGTGTTTCCTTTGGTCAGCCACTCCCCTCATAGTACCCCGCCAGACAGAGACTGAATAAGTCTCAAGAGGTCTTCTAGAAATCCTCATGGCCTGAATGGAAGATGGTCAGACCAGCACTCACTACTATGGGGCCACAGCCAGTCCACTAGAGGTGCCCCGCTCTCTTAGCTCTGAAGACAGTCAGAGCATTACATCTAACCCATCTCAGCTTTTAAATTTTTCCAAGCAGAAGTCAGATAGCAATCTACTGTGACTCTCTGAATGCAGACAACACAGAGCAGATCAATCCCAAGTAGCCCTGGAATTCTCTCTTTAGATTTTATGTGAAAATGGGAAGCATCTTACTCCCTTTCTCTTTCTGTTTGAGACTGTGATGCTTATAGCCTATCAACAGCTCTATCAAGTGAGACCTTTCTGAAATCTTTCTTAATTTTTAGTCTTGTCACTTTTACATCCTTGATGTGAGGGATGGGAAGGACTTCAGAAATGGGAAACAATTTTTCACTCTTTCTTGTAATTCCTGCCATGTAGTCTCAAGTAGACTTTTGTTTGTTTTTGCTATGTAAGTGCATGGAAACTTCATGCATGGGGATATGAATGGCCCTGTTCCTTATGAAATGAACTCCTTTTCATAAAGACAGTGTCAAAGTTTCAAAGGTGCATTTGAGTATAGGAAGGGAATTTTCAAAGTTCAGTTCTGGAGGCAAGATCTTTAAACATCTGCATTGGTTTGTAAGGAAAAAGAGTAGCAGTAGAACAGGATTTCTGGTTTTGAGAGGAAGACAGAAAATAGAATAACAGGAATGGAAAAAGTACATTACTGAGTAGCATGATTTAAAGATCAAAGAATTCTGAAGAACAAGATGCCTAATGTTCAAATGTAATGGTCTTCATATCCTGAAACATTGCTGTGCATTGGAAGAATCCTCATATGGATGATTTGTTGTTACAATCGCATCAAGAATGAAACTGATTTCCACATTTGGGTCTATGGCCAAAGGCAAAATAAAAGAACAGCTGTAGGTTGAAGAGTGGGGAATGGAATTCAGAAGAAGCAGGAAGCCAGAGTCACAGGTGAGCATTAGAATGTGAGATTCTGGGAAGCTGCCAAAATCTCGAGGAGTGCAGTGTAATGAAGAGCCAAGACATCTTATCTAGACAGCAAGGAGCAGAGAGACCTAGTTGACATCTGGCTTATGCATATAAGTGTATGTAATCAAATGTCTGGAAGATGTTAACTGTAGTTATTGCTAGGTGGTGGGCTTATAAAATAGGATTGTTCTCTTCTCTTTTTAAACTAATACATTGCTTGGCTGTTCTACCATATTGTTATAATCAGGGGAAATAAAGTTCATTTGAGTTTAAAATTAAAAGCAAGAGGAAAAAATAAGAATCAAAATCAAGAGAGTAAGGGAAGATGGGTGTGGTAGCCTATGCCTGTAATTGCAGCACTCTGTGAGGCTGAGGCAGGAAGATCACAAACAACCCCAACCTGGGTGACTTAGAAACTAGGCAGGGTCCTGTCTCAAAATAAGTTCAAAAGGGAGGTAGGTGATACAGCTCAGCACGAAGGTCCTGGGTTCAATCCCTAGTACTAGGGAGAGGGGATGAATCAGGGAAACAAGAACCTTAGATGCAATGGGCTTTCCTGTTGCCCGTCTCATTTTTCAATATAAAATAGCATATTTTTATTTTGTTTTCTACATGCCTCAGTCTCTGAGTTAATATGTCTACTCTGAAAGCAGTTAATACAAATTAAAACTAATAATAAATTTCAAAAGTGTATTTTGTCAGAGAGCTAAGAAAGGGAGCTAAAGAGCCAAATTTAAACTGCAGTGACTTCAAGAAGCAAAATATTTTAGATGGCAAGCCACTTTTCTCAAGGTGCAGTCTTAGTGTGTTTGCTATAACAGAATACCGCAGACTGGGTAACCTGCAAAGATTAGAGGTTGATTTTGGTTCATGGTTCTGGGAGCTGGGAAGACAGAGCATGGTACTGGCATCTCCTCATCTTCTGGTGAGGGACTTAGGCTGTGTCGTAACATGGAGAAAGGGGTCACTTGAAAAGAGAGGAAGTCACAGAAAGCGGAGGAAGCTAAATTTGTAACAGCTCTGTACCACAAAAACTAATTTTCATGGCATTGAACTACTCATGAGGATGGCTCCCTCATGACCCTAAAGAGCTCCATGAGGCCCCACCTCCCATTACCACCATATTGCAAGTTAAGATTCCAACACATGGACTCTTGGGAGACACATTCAAGTCACAGCACACACACTTCTGTGATATTTGGAACATGGTAACATGTTCTTCCATAGGAAAAGACAGATGACATAGCAGTGGGGCTTGTCAGGTTTCAAACTTCCAATCACTCTCTGATTTCTCCCAAACCTGGGAACCTGCTACCGACTCCCCTTCACCCCCTCATCGCTGCACTCTGGCTCCAGAGCACCAAGAGTGCTGGACCAATACTATCGTGGGGCTGGGCGAGAGTCCTCCTGTGATACAAAACAACTGATGGGTGGTGCTATAGGTGTGAATGGACTGTTCGCATGGCAAGCGCTGTTTGAAAGAGCTATTGCCAGATTTCCATAGATGGAGAGATGAGATGTTTCTTTGGACAAGGCCTCATCCTCTGTTTTTATCAGAAATACAGGCTCAGGCAGCGACATGCTGGTGTCCTGACTGCTCCTGGAAAAGGTCTTGGGTCAGGATTGTAGACTTTTCCTTACCAGGTCAGCCTATCCATCTCCAAAGAAAAGAGGAGGGAGGGATGGGAGGAAAACAATAGAGAGCCATGATGGTTTCAGCTCAGTAGAAGAAACAGCTTCAGAGAGATAATGTCCACATAATACGGTGATCAGTGTCTGGGCTGTGGAGTCCGCTCACAGCCCAGACACATGATTAGAATCATGGCAGTGCCATTACAAGTTTCTTAATGGTTCTCACTTGTAAAATAGAGATCATCAGAAGGCCTATCTCAGAGGATACTACCAACATGAAATGAGCTCATGCATGTAGAGAGCTCCCCATGACACCCTGGCATGTAATGAACTCCCATGACATGTGAGCTCTAAGCACCAACATTAAGGACACTTGGCCATCTGGCCATAAATCTCGGTCCACACCCCTACCTTGCCTGAGTTGCTTTCCCTCTTGGGACCTCACCTGTTCACCTCCAGGACCCCATCTTGCTGCTTCCTGTCCAGGATCTGAGTCTTGATTTAATGAAAGGCCAGGAGGTTCAGATTTTTGAGTCAATCCTGAGCCTCCTGGTCATCCCAATAGTTTGCACTTCTGTGCTGCAGCCAGGAGGAAGGATGAGGGCACAGGCCGCACTTCTCCTTTAGTCCCCGGGCGAACTCCCACACAAGGGTTACAATTAGTCTACTTTTACAAAACGTGTTAGCTTTGGTTCAGATAGGATAACTTATTCAAAGGCACTGAAAGGACCCAGGAACAAAACTTTTAAAAATTAATTCTAAGATTAGTGTTTTTTTTTTCTTCAAAAATAAGTAAGACCAGGAAGAGATGTTCCTTTTTCCCTCTCTTCTCTGTGAATGTGTGCAAGAAACCAAACATTAGCACTTTTGAGCGTTAATTTATCTGTGTTTCAAGAATCTCTAGTTCCGTGAAAAGTGGATAATAGGCAAGAAAATGAAAAACAAAATTAAAAGGAACTCCAAGCCAAAGAAGTCTGAGAAGTGTTGGATTAAACCAAATGAGATAAACTCATTTATTGTGTTTGCAGACTCACTCGTATGCTTTGGTATGTCTTCAGAATTGTGTTATAAGATGAGGTATTTCCAAAGCTAATGTGGCTATGAGAAAGGTTTTAGATGGGAAATATTTTCCTTTTCGGTGAAAAATCTAAATCTTTAAGGGGAAGTCCCCTGGTCTATTGCCATTTGCTGAAATTTTCAAATATATTTGATGGACCATACAAAATATTTTGAGATGAGTAAAGGCTATATACCCTCTGCTTTTGTCAGAAATAATAGGCTCAGGTAGGGACATGCTAGAAAAATACGATTAAAGTAAGTTTTTATGCAAATAACTGATGCTAACAGTAGAGCTTATCATATTCAAAGTCTAAAATTAATGATCCCAGTGGAAACAAGGTGAAGTTTCTAGATCTGGGATGTGTGTGTGTGGGTGTATGTGTGTGTGTGTGTGTGTGTATGTGTGTGTGTGATGTGTGTGTATTTGTGTGTAGGGGTATGTTTAAACACAGAGGCATCATACCTTTTCATACTTTCAGTATCTGGATTTTACCTTGGTCCTGAGGGGAGCATGAAGCATGATATTAGAAAGGTGAGAAAAGAATTCTTCTACAGAAATGGTCACTTTGATATGGAGTAAGTGGACTAAACAGATGTAGGGGGAAAACTGATTGTAAGAGAAAGACTGAAGTAGTAACTTCCCAGAAGACAAAGTTCCTGGCTGTCGTAGGAAAACAGGAGCAGCAGGGTTTGATGCACTCATTTACAAACAAATAAAAATTTTTCTTTAATGGCTTTAGGTTTATACAAAGTCATGAAGGTAGCTTGGTTTTCATGGGTCCCAGGTTGTTTCCATTAACATGAGCATTATTACATTACCATGGTACATTTGTCAAAATTAATGAACCAGTGTAGATACGTTACTCTTAACCATAGTCTATAGCGTATTCATGCTTTCCTTCCTGTCCTTCTCTGGTCTGATCCAGGGTACCACATTGCATTTGGCTGCCACAGACCCTCTTGGCTGGGACAGTTCCTCGGACTCTTTCTTTTTGAGGACACTGGCAACTTTGGGAAGTACTGGCCAGGCATTTCACAGAATGCCCTTGGACTGGTATTCGTAGGATGTGCTTCTCGAAACTGGACTGGGGTTTGTGAACTTGGCGCAGATAAACCATAGCGATAAAATGCCATCTGCAGCCCATTATGTCTTGAAAGATGACAAGGAGATGGTGGTAAAGATAATGAATATGTGTTCACCAAAACTTGTTTCTACTTTTGTTAAACACCTACGTGTATTCTTGGTCCTCACTTGATGTTACTGAGGCCATGAAATTGGATTCAGGCAAACAAATCCTCAGACTTTGTCCATAACAAACGTCCCAAGAGATTTTCGCAGTACTTCCTCATTCCTTGACTGCCTGTCTACCACAAAGATCCTCTGAGACCCTAGTATTTAGCAGAACAAACAGAAAGGAGGATTCTGGATCCCTGGATGACCCTGTGGAACAGACCCCGGATATCCTGTAGAGTGCAGTGATGAGAAAGAATAAACCTTTGTTTTGCTGAGCCATGGGGTTTGGGTGAGAAAGTTAACCTTCCCTGAATAATACCAAGATAATCAGGGTGAAATTCTATACAAGATTGAGAACAAGCTCAGGTTTTGTGTAAGCAAACCCCTCCCCATCTAGCCATAGTATTTTCCAAAAAGACACCAGTTCTTTCAGGATAGGGAGAGCAGATTGTCCTAGTACCCAAGTCTTTCTACACTGACAGAGCTCCCAGAAACATCAGCCCTTTCAAACCATTTGTGAGACATTATTCCAACCGGGTGCAAGACTATTGCTGACGGGGGTTCCTTCCAGAACTCCAGGCACGAGATGCTCAGTTCAGGGACATTTTGTGTGGTGAATGGTTGGCATTCAAGGGAGGAAACATGGAAATTATTTTGGAGTTAAAATAGATAAATACAGAAATGAAGTAACACTGGAAGTGTTTTCCCACATGGTGAAGAGTTTGCACTGGGATCCTCATGCCCCACAGAGTTGTTTGCCTGAAGGGCACAACCAGGAACTTCCCAGGGAGTGAGTGTCGTTACCTCAGTGTGGTTGAAATCAAATGGACACATGCCAGTTACCATTTGAAATTTCTAGCTTCATTTACAAATGTAAGTGATATTAATAATCATCTAGGCAGCACTTAAAGATGAGGAATTTAAGGCTGTACTTTTAAAGGTTTAGATGTACAAGGGCCTGGGACCATATGAATTTTAAGTGTTACAGGGAAAAATAATCATCTATGTTTGGACATTTCTGCACATGACTTACTGCAACACTTACTGCAACAGACTATACCATTCTGCCCAGTCAGTTGCTTAAAACTAACTTGAGTACATCTGACCCACACATGAGCCATCGTCATCATCATCATGGCCATCTACCAATGCAAAGAAAAAAACAAGAACCTCCATTCACACTGTGTGACTCTCTCCTCTTTCTGAGATGAGAGACTCTTTGATCTCCACCTCTACTGGGTCGTCCTTTCTTTCTCTCCCGAATCTTCCGAGGACCACTGGGCTACGGGGAAAAGCTGATCTCCTTGTCAATAATCACATGAGTGTCTCCTGACTACAGTTACAGCTCTGCTTCAATTAAAAAACTCTGCTTGTAATAATAGGTCTTTGTTATTTTAAAAAGATCACAGTTCTCATGTCCTTGACTCGAAAATATGTGGATTTCTAGGAGATGCCATTGAAGAGCTATCCAGGTGATACACACTTTCATTTACGCATTCTTAATTTCTCCAACCTTTCTATGTAGCTGCTTTAAATGTTGTGTCAGCTCCCTAACTAATTGTGTTAGTTATATCCCTTAATCTATCAATCAAATACATTCTAATAACAACAAAAAGGGAACAGTTTTTAAATCATCTTGTAGGGAAACCTTTTGCTTTGAAATTCTCCTTAGTTTCCTTGTCCTTGTTTAAAAATCATCTCCTTAATATTTTTTTTAATTTTATTTTAATGGTATATTTTAGATGTACATATTGATAACATTCATCATAGAGAATTTGTACCTGTACGTGATATATCCTGCTGCTTCTTTCTTTCCCATTCCCCTCCCCTCACCCCCTTCTCCCTCCCCATTTACAAAAGATTTGTTTCCATTTTTTCCTTCCATTTCTTATTTCTCTCGTCCCTCTGTTCCTTTCCCCCTCCCTTGTTCCCTTTCCCATTTGGACATTTTCTTCCCTTTCCCAAAATTTTTAACTCCTTAATAATTAGTTCAAAGTAATTGCTGGGCTAATGCCCAACTGGATATCTCTCCCCTTCTCAGTGACTCCCCACCTCCAGCCTGCTCCCCTCTCCATGTCTTCTTAGCTCTCTGGAAATCACTGGGACTCCTGAGAATCACTAGGAGTAGTTGGGATTCACTTACCACTCTTTGATTCCATTCACTAATATTTAGTCAGTTATTTCCAGCATGGAAATTGTGTTATTTGGTTGTAAAGGAAAACTCTCACTTCTTAGATAAAATATGACATAACATGGGGAGAGTGAATGAATTGATGTTTCTTTTTTTTTTTAATATAACATGATTGATTGTGTTAGTCACCTTTACCGTCATTGGAACACAACATCTAACAGCCACAACATAAAGAAGGAGAGGTTTAAATTGGCTGACAGTTTCAGGGGATTCGGTCCATGGTTAGCTGGCTCCAAAGCAGAAACATCGTGGCAGAAGGGTGTGGTGTAGATAAACTGCTTAGATCATGGCACCAGGTAAGCAGAGCAGGGGAACCATGACAGAGAGGAAGGGTTGAGGGACCAGATATAGACCCCAAAGTCACACACCCATGACTCAGCCAAGCATACCCAGAAATATATTTGAATAACCCCCTAGACAGCTCCAAAGTTAATCAAGTTGACAAAATTAAGATTAACAGCCACAGTGGTATACGTCCAGATCAAACTTATATTAAGTAGTCATTGACTATTTCATTATAATATTGGCCATTCCAAATCAGCCCATTGAGTGTAGACTCACACACATGCACATATACACAGAATGCATTTATATGCACCACTTTTAAAAATTTTTGAAATAAGGACATTTACATGATGTTACAAAGTTAGTACAAATATTGCCACATTTCTTCACCCAGTTTCTCTCAGTGGTTTCGTCTATGTAACTGTAATACAAGATGAAAACCAGAGCCAGCATTGGTACTCTAAGTATATATTTTTTAGAATCCTTTTGCTTTTTTTCAGTACTAGGAATTGAAACTAGGGCCTTTGAGCTACACCCCCATCCATTTTTTTATTTTGAGGCAGGTTCATCCCTAAGTCACTAAGTTGATCAGGCTGGGAGGGAACTTGTGATCCTCCTGCCTCTGCCTCCAAGAGTGCCGTGATGAAGGTGTTCATTAACATAACTGGTTATTTTAAGAATCTTGTTGTTTGCTTCTACAGCCAAAATCTCTTTCTCAGGAGCTAGAACTGTCACTGAACCAACGTGAAATCATACCTGTCTGTCTTTGTGAGCCAAGCTGGTGCGTTCAGTCCAGTTCTTTTTGGTTCACGTTGAATCAGGTTATGGTTCCCCAAATTGAAAATTGACATTATTTAATTAATTTCACATGCTATATATTACATTGTAGTCGTCCGTTACTATGTGATCAACCACTCCACAAAGCAGTAACTTAAGAGGACAACATGTATTTTCTTGCCAAACTGCAAAGCGAGCAGGGTTTGATGGGGAGTCATTTCTCTCCTCTGAATCATCCCATCTCATCTGGGCGGCTCAAAGGTGGGGCCCACTTGGCGTGGGTTAAGGCAGCCTTGGGGTGGGGCCCCCGAATTGATTGAAAGATCCCACATCACATACGTGCCCACTGCCTCAGCTGGAGTCTTCTTGGGTATGTCTCTGCTGCCTCCCGGTCCCTCCCAGGATGACCCTGCACGTCAGCATGTCAGCTCAGGGTCCCCAAGACCAGTGTGGACAGGGGCAGTGACAGTTTGAAGAGAAGGGGGAAGACGTGAGTGTCTCATGATCCGGTCTCAGAGCTGGGTCCGTGAGGCAGTCAAGAGGCCCAGGCAAGGCCAAGGGCGGGGCTCAGACTCCACCTTTGCACGAAGAGGCAGCAAAGTCTGGAAAGAATGACGAGACAACAGACATCACTGTGAAAGATTATAAAGACACAAATTAGTGAGAAGAATCTAAAGCTGATGTTTCTTTTGAAAAAGCAGAGGAAATATGCCATGATCAAGACTTTATTAAGTAGCTGCTTGAAATTCTGTCAGAATATTTGACCTCTCCTGGTGCACACCTGTAATCCCAGCACTCAGGAGGCTGGGGCAGGAGGATCGCCTTGAGTTCCAAGCTAGTCTGGGCTACATAGTGAGTTCAAGGCCAGCCTGAACTACATAGCAAGACCCTGTCTCAAAAAAACAAATCTGCTCTCTTGAATCAGCTTATGCACTATAGCAACACACACACACACACACACACACACACACACGTACACGCATGCACACATAAAACCTACACATACATTCACAACCTACACATACATGCACTTATGCACACATACACATAGAGACACACATATGTGCACTACTTTTTATTGCTATCTTTTTATCTACATGTTTGGCCAAAGCTTCCTCTCAGAAGTCAGAACTGACTCACTGACCATCAATGAATCCAACATCAAGACACAACTGTCCCCGTCTTTGGACCCAGGTGGGTGGGTTCAGCCAAATTGGTCTGTCTGCGAACCTGGTTATGGATCCCAAGAGGAGGAACTGAAATCATCAAACTAATTTCACATGGTGTATGAAGACGAGCACAGTACTACAATAAAAGAGCTTTGTGATTAGTTTACCAAGCCATCCAGCTCCACGGCAATGACCTGCGATAAAGGACTGGTCAGCCAGAGGAACAGAAATCATGGTTTATTTCCACAGTATGAAGTAAAATGCCGTTTGTACTTATCATTGTTCTGAAAGAACACAGTAGATTGTGTGGGACAAAACTTTCAGAAAACACATAAGTGCACTTCTTAGTAAAATACACACATACACACACATGTGCACATGTAAGAAAGACTTTATCAGGTTCTTGGCTTGACTGTTGACTGCAGTGTGTTATTATGCCAGAATACATGGAATGCATTGACACAGAAATGTATGAGAACCCTGAACCTGGAAATACCTAAACCAGATGATCTTGTTTTCATTTAGAATTTTCATCCTAGATCCTGGGAGTCACAAAATATTATCAAAGCTTTATCCTGGCACATATCTTGATTTTGCGTTCTTCTGCTTTTTGGGGGGGGTGGTGGTGCTAGGGATTGAACTCAGGGCCTTGCACTAGGCCAGGCAGGTGCACTACCACTTGAACTAAATCCCCAACCCATTCTTCTGCTTTAATTTTTCTTTTCATTTCTCTGGATAAAAGAGAGTAATTAAACAAATGGGGGGGCAGTATCTTTACTTAAAACATCCATGAATCATAAGACAGCTCTGTCTAAAGGGAAGTGAAGTAATCAAAGTGCAAATAGACATGTAAATATAATAATGTTTTACAATCCAAAGTTATTGAAATGAATTTACCATTAAAGACCCCAGGTATCTGCCATTCATCATCTTTTGAGCATTTGCTATACGCAGGTACCGGGCTGATCACTATTGGTAACTTTGTTTCTTTGAAAGTGACAAATTTGTATGCAGCTGGTATTATTGTTTTTATTTTGCAAGTCAAAAAACTATTTCCTACACCGCTATAAAAAAGGATAAACTAGAGTCATTTGTATATAAATGGATGTTCCTGGAGAACATACTATTAAGTGAAATAAATCAGACACTTATTAGTACACATCGAATTGTTTCTCTGATATGAGAAACCATAAGTGTAAATAAGGACAAAGGGGTAGAATAGTTATTGTATTCAAAAGAGAGAACTAGATAGGGA
>PVJO010030830.1:0-15023 GCA_004026905.1 Hystrix cristata | reverse complement strand
GAGGGACAAGAGAAATAAGGAATGGAAGGAAAAAATGGAAACACAGCTTTTGTAAATAGAGAGGGAGGATGGGGGAGGGGAGGGGAGAGGAATGGAAAAAAAAAAAAAGAAGCAACAAGATATATCATGTAGAGGTACAAATCCCCAATGATGAATGTTACCAATATGTACATCGAAAATGTACCATTAAAATAAAATTTAAAAAAAAAGAAACTGCTATGTTTTTCCAAAATATTTAAACCATTTTATATTTACATGTGTAAATCTTTTTCTCATTTTAAAACCTGAATTGCACACCTTATTATTTAGTTATAAGAACTCGGGGCTGGGGATTTAGCTCAGTGATTAGAGTGCTTGCCTTGTAAGCACAAGGGCCTGAGTTCGATCCCCGGCACCACAAAAAAAAAAAAAAGAACTCCATATGTTGTCTAAAATTAATTCCTTTATCAGATATATGCATTGCACATATTTTCTTCTATTCTGTGGCTCACTTTTTAACATCCTTAATGGTGTCTCTAGATAAGCAGTTTATTTTAATGAAGTCCAATTTATCATTTTTTTCTTTTGCGATCTGTGCCTCATGCGTCATATCTAAAAAACCGTTGACCACTTGAAGTCAGAAAATTTTCTTACATTAAAAAATTATAGGGACTTGGGGCTGGGGATTTAACTCAGTGGTTAGACTGCTTGCCTCATAAGCACAAAGCCGTGGGTTCGATCCCCGGCACCAAAAAAAAAAAAAAAAAAAAAAAAAAAAAAAAAAAAAAAAAAAAAAAAAAAAAAAAAAAAAAAAAAAAAAAAAAAAAATTATAGGGACCAGGGATTTAGCTCAAGTGGTAGAGCGCCTGCCTAGCAAGCACAAGGTCCTGAGTTTGATCCCCAGGACCCAAAAAACAGATATAAAAATAAAAATAAATTAAAGTATTGACTTTTACATTTAAGTCTATGATTAATCTTGAGATAATTTTGTACGTGGAGTAAGGTACATTGATGTTTTCATTTTTTATATGGATATTCAGTTATTCTAGCACCTTTTGTTGAAAATCAATGAAACATAGATTACGTATATATAATTAACTTTTTCCAGAATGTCTTCTGATGTATGTTGATTCTATTGATCTATATCTATCTTTTCACAAATACTAATCTTAATGACTCTAAACTAAATTGATTAAGTAAGTCATAAAACCAAATAGTGTAAGTTCATGAATTTTATTCTTTTCAAAAATTGCTTTGACTATTTTAGGCCATTTGCATTTCTATGTAAGCTTTAGAATCAGCTTTTCAATTTTTATGATAAACCTTTTGGTATCATCCTTTTATTTAGCATTTGATTCAATTTGCTGGATATTTTGAGGATTTGGGTTTATGAAGGATCATGGTCTGGAATTTTCTTGTTTCTTCTTTCTTCTTCTTTTTTTTTCTTTTGAAGTTATCTAATTTTTGGCATATATTTGTTGCAATAGTCTCTTAATTCCATTTTTATTCCTGTAGCAATAATCCCTTTTCTTCCCAATATTGTGGATTTATGTCCTTTAACGTGATCATTTTGAATAAGAGACTGTTTATTTTGTTGATCTTTCTGAAGAACGTACATTTGGTTTTGTTAGTTTTCCCTGTCAATTGCTTCAATTTTTACTGATATTTGCTTGTGTCTTTATTATTTTTTCTTTCCACTTACTTTGGATTTACCTTGCTCTTCATTTTATAGTGTCTTCAGGAGGTACCATACATCATTATTCTTTGCTCTCTCCTAAAAGAAGCATTTAAAGATACAAATTTCTCTGTTGATTTTCATATATTGTATTTTCATCATGACTGAGTTAAAAATTTATAATTTATTTGTAATTACTCCTTGAACCCATCAATATCTTAAAACGTTAATTGCCAAATATTTGGGATTTGCCCAGATATTTTATTATTGGTTCTGATTAATGTCATTGTGGTCAGAGAACATTCTCTGTGCTATTTCAAGCCTTGTGAATTTATTAAGGTTTGTTCCACATCCCAATATATGGCCTATATTGATTAGTATACCATGTGCACTAAAATAGATGCATATTGTACACTAGAATGATATTCATCTTGCAGTGGTTCAGTGAAAGTCCCACAATTGCTAATTGGGTCAAGATAGTTGATAATATGTTCGAATCCCTATATGTCTTTACTACTTATTTTTGACTAGTTTTCTATCAATTCCTGAGAAACAATTAATTAAACCTTCTACTAAAATTCTATGATTTTCTCTGTAATTGCATTTCTATAATTATGTCAAATTTTTCTGCATGTATTTTAAGACTTTTTTTTCAGTACTGGGACTTTACACTGAGCTGTATCCCCAGCTCTTTTTTTATCTTTTATTTTTTTTACCAGGTCTCATCTCACTAAGTGGATAAGTTGCCCTGGCTGGACTTGAACTTGTGATCCTACTGCCTTGGCCTTTGAGAGTGCTAGGATTACAGGCATGCACCATCATATCTGGCTTTATTCGTATCTTTTCTCTTTCAGTTACTTGTCTCCTAATCATATATATTCGGGGCTTGCCTTTTTATCTATACTGACAATTTCTGCTTCTTAATTAGATTGCTTAGTTGACTAACATTGCAAATGTGAGCTCAGCAACTATAGTTGCCTCCAAGACACAACGGAGCCCTCCCACAATGCTGGGAAAGGAATAAACTATGAATCTTAGCACTGACAACAACCACCAAGACAAACATACAAACAAGCACACTTAGGAAAACAAACATGAGACATTTCCATTGAATTCAACAGAATGTTTGAAACCTCAGTAAACTCGAAAGAAACCAGCTGTTAGCTCTCCAGAGAACAAAATTCACTTCATGTTGCAACACTTTTGGCATCTTCAACTCCAGTGTCATGGTCACAGTCCTGTCAGTCTGATGAGTTTCCTGGTTCAAGAACCCTTTTGCTATTCAAATATTTTTGTTTTACAATTGATTGATAAAATTGGGGGAATAAATTCCTCATGAAAATTTTAAGAGCTAGAAATTCTAAAGGGACCAATAAAAAGATCAAAAGCTGTTTTTATTCTTGAATTAAAACTGTATAAAACAATAAATTAAGAAAAGTTCCTTTTTTCCCCTGAAACTCTGTCAGTGAAAGTCAGAACTAAAGTAATGGCTCATACTTTTAGAGCTTCTGTTAAAAATGCTATTCAAGTATTTCCTATTTAAAGATTCATCAAAATGGATAGCTAATTAAAACAAGAGAAGTCTAACTAATTTTCTTGCTAATATACATTTTTCAAAGTGAACTGATGGCTAAGCCATGAATGATCTTTTAAAAAAAATAGTTTTAATCATTTCTGACTCTTAGTGAAAAAATAATTCTACCTGTCTTGGAAAGCCCTAGGTAAGATTCCTGACTTTTCTGAACCCCTCAAATCACTCTAGCCCTCAACCATCTCTCCTTTTACTGAGTTTTTAATGCTATTTTTTGTCATATCCACTTATTTTCTATTGGTGCATATTAGTAATACAGAGTGAGATGCTTTTGGTATATCGATATATGCATATGAGATATTTTTATTATTTTCATCTTCCTTATCCCCTCCCTTTCCTCCCCATTCCCCCGAATCCCCTTTCTCATTTCTAAAAGTCTACTGTCGATCTCCTGTCTGCTCTTTTCTTTCCTCCTTTCTTTCTTTCTGTATAAATTGCTGATATAAGAGAAAACATGTGATATTTAACTTTCTGCAAGTGGCTTATTTTACTTAACATGATGGTCTCTAGATCCATCCATTTTTCTTCAAATGACATGATTTTGTTTGTTTTTATGGCTGAATAATTCTCCACTGTGTATCTTTGCTACATTTTCTTTATCCATTCATCTGTTGATGAACATCTAGGCTGTTTCCACAGCTTAGCTATGGTGAATCGTGCCATTATAAATATGGGTATGCATGTATCACCACAGTATGATGTCTTTAATTCTTTCGAGGGTATACCAAGGAGTTGTGTAGCTGGGTTGAATGATATATCCAGTTTTAGTTTATATATCCATTTCTAGTTTTTTGAGGTCTTTCCATACTGATTCTCATAGTGATTTTACTAGTTGGTATTGCCATCAATTAAGTGATTTTACTCATTTACATGTCCCAACAGAATACCTCCACAATACAAATAAGAACTTAAGTGGTGTAGCCTGCAGGACAGCTCCTTAACAAATTTAAAACTTCTCGCTCTAATTCTGTGCCTTCTAGCCACCTTCAGATGTGTAACTTGGGCTTCTGGTGAATTTTCCCACAAAGATTGCCTACCCTTCCAGGGCTGCAACCTTCTCACGGCCAGGTGCCCCTTCCTGGTCCCCTCCTCTGGTGCGCCTCTGGCTTTTTCATAGTTGAAAAACAGACGTGACCGCATTCAAGGACTCTAGCTTAAAGAGTCCTCCGGATTGGTACAGTTCAAACCGCCACTGTGTGCATGCAGATTGGATAATATCCTGAGTACCACCATGGTCCAGAGTCATCTTGTGCTGCTTGCAGTCTAACCCTGCATCCCCCCGCCCCACCAGCTGGCTGGGCTCCCAGTCCTTACGAGATGCCTGCAGGGAGCTGGGAGTCCTCCCCGGTGCCCCAGATCAGGGAGATCTTGGAATATTCAATTGGTGCAGCATGAGCATGAATCGGGTCCTCAAGCCTTCAAGTAGAGCGGGCCTGTGCTGGTGCACGCCAGCATCTTGGCAGCTAGAACTTTATTATTTGCACACTGATTGATAACACATAATGCACCAGGCAAGTGCTATGTCTTCTAAATACATTATTTCATTTAATCTCTCCAGCAACTCATGGTTTATATCTCGATGCCCCCCAAGAGCCTATATACTCATAGGCAGGACTTTAGGAAGACCGTTGGGCGGTCTGGCGGGAAGAGGTGGGTCACGGAGGGCATGGCCTGGAAGGGTTTAGCTCCCTCCCCAGCTCCCTCCTTTTCTGTTTCTTCTTCCTGGAGGCTGTGCTGTGAGCCCCTGTCCTTTTGCTATGCCCCTTGGCCATGCCTGTCTACCTTGGAGACACCAGACTATGAATGAAACCTCTCCACCAACTGTGAGCCAAAATAAACTTCTCCTCCTTTAAAGTGTGAGTGTTGGGTTTGTCTCTCAACAATGAGAAAATGACCAAGACAGCAACCTTCCTGAGAAACTCGGCCTCAAGGTTATACGATGTGCCCAAGGTCTCACAGCTAATAAACGACAGTATTTAAAATCAGCTCTTTGTTTCCAATGCCCAGACCCTTAATCGCCATGGCATGTTATAATTTAATCTCTTAAAAAATGTTTCTTCATGTGATTTTGTGCTCATAGAGACCAAAGTTTAAAATCTGCTTTTTTCCCCTCTTACTTACTTATCCCCTGGTTCTCTCAGAACTTCAGTTTCTCCATCTGTAAAATGAAGATAATGGCACCTTTCCTGTGGAATGTTATAAAGTTTAAATGATGACTTAATGAATGTCAAAAATACATAATTTTGATCACAAACAATTGTTTTTCTGCTTGATTCAGTCTCCTAATTTCCAGTCCTCACTCCCCAGAATCTCTGTAGTGTGGTCCAGGATGTGTTAGGAAGACCCCACCTTTCTTAGCCTTGCCTGTCTGCTGTAACCCCAGGGCAGCCTGGAGGACAGCTCATGACTGCTCTTTATAAATCTACCAATCACTCCCCACCCTGCAGTACTTTTCATTCCACCGTGAAATGTATAGGGCCTCAAATGCAACTACTCCTGGAGAATCAGCATAGAAAAGATAATAATCCTGCCCTTGAGATTTAAGATATAAAAAGGGAACTTGTCAAAGAATCTAAGAGTACTACCACTTCAAAGAAAGGAGAAGGGATGGAAACAAATGTTGAAGTCTGGTCCCATCTCAGCTTTCTGCCTGACTTCTGTTTTCAGATCCTATGACTGTAGAGGGGGCCACAGCTGAGAAAAGGTTTTATAAGTGGGAGGCGGTGCTCCACATATAAGGGGCCCCTCCATCCCTTCCATAATCTACACACACACACACACACACACACACACACACATACACACACACACACACAAATGTAAGCCCCATAAGGGCTTAAATGTTTACTTGTTGCTGTATCTCCAGCACCTAGATTTGTGCCTGACAAACAGCAGGTACCTAACATCTGCCAAATGAATGAGCCAAGTTCTGTCAGATCCTTAATGGCCAAGCCTGTCACTATCATATCTGGCACACAACAGGGACTCCGGAGTCAGAGTTACTTCAGGTTGAATCCATTAGTAATGAATATCTGCCTCCTCTGCGTCTCTCCAAGACAAGAGAGGGAGAGAAGAATGTGGTGGGAGCTTCGTGTGACACGGGGAGTGCGTGGGGCTTGGTCTCATGTGCAGGTTTGACTTCCTCATCTGGATCATCTTCACACGATGGGTAAGCACCAGTGTGAAAGTGGCTCAGAGCGAAGACTCGGCCGCTGAGATTCACCATGACATCGTCTTCCGGGAGTGGTCTTACCTCCAACCTCAGAAGCTCTCTGGAGTCAGAATTGATGAGAACTTAATGGGATATGTGTGTTAAACAGAGTTAGACATTCACTTGTCACACAAAGCAGAGCTATTTGTTGTCACATGTTATGGTCATGACTTCCTTTACAAGGATTGTATCTGCTTCCCCAGAACCTGGTCCAGCGCCTGACACAACCCGTTGCACTCTACTCAACTGCAGAGAGCTCTCAGGAGTCTTGCCCCTCTTTTGAAATTAGAAGTAACCATGTATATTCTTTGGGCTTATAATTTCTAAATAAGCTACAATAAACAGGAATGATTTTGCATCAAGGGAGGAAAAAAGAAAGCCACTATCTTTTTCTTCCACAAGGTCTTCACAGGAAACAAATGTCCTCAGAAATTCACATTATTTTACTCAGCAAAGGGGTATGTAGTAGAGTGGAAACTAATCACAAAGACAAAATACTAAAAGCACAATTTCGTGATAACTATCTTAACTAAGAGATTTAAAGTACAGCTTCTGAAACTATTCAGAATAACTCTGGGGAAATTACACCGTCTATGGTATTAGCCATTTTGGATCCAATCTCGGCCCTGACCCTTGTGAGCTGAGTTCTCTGCACATGTTACTTCACCTTCCTACTCCTTGGCTTCTTCATCCCACTAGCAGAGATAACAGTGGTACCCACCACAGTGGCTTGTTATGAAAGGTAAATAAAGCAATCTCTATAAAGGACTTGCAGTATGCCTGTGTAGAGTGAGTGCTTAATAAGTGATAGTTATTAGTGACATTATTGATTTCATTCTTAGTGTCAATCAGACATTCCCACATCCAACCTTAAGTCTTGAATTCATGTCTAGTTCCCATCTGACTGTAGAGTGTTACAGTCCTTTATGCCACCGCCCAGGCCTCATCGCTAAGAATGCTAACAATGCTGCCCTTGCGCCTTCCTTGATCCTGAGGAAATACTGACATGTTACATTTTCTCTTCTGATTTTAAGGGTGACTTCTGCTTTCTTTCTACCTTCAACTCAACTATAGGCTTAATTTATTAGCTCTAGTACCACAGCTCTTGGGTTAGCTTTACCACATTTTTCTGTTCACCTCTTTTTTAAATTTTATTTATTAGAGTGAAACGAGGGAATTTCAGGTTTGCAGAACACTTAAGCAGGAAGCACAGAAAATTTCCAGATATCCTGCTGAAGCTGTCTTCCCAGTTTCCCCTATTATGAGCCTCTTACATTAGTATAGTAGATCAGTTGTAACTGATGAGCCCGTAGTCACACATTTTTATTAATTAAAGCCAGGGTTTAAATTAGGGTTCAGTCTTTGTGCTGCGTATTCTCCTCTCACCTCTTTTCTGTCCGTTCTTCCTGTGAAGCTCCCTACTTACCATCCTTGCCCCCTTTTGTTTGAAGTCTCTTCCCTGCTCCATCACTTGCCAAAGCTACATCCAAGTCATTAATGCCTTTGCATCATCCCCTCTCTAGCTTCTATGTACAACCTATTTTCAAAGCCATCTCCAAATTTTAACTAGTTGGGTCTTTAAGTGTGCATTTAACACAAGACTTCCCCAGCTGGACCTGTACAACCTTCCTTCTTACGGCGATTCTTCCCTCTGCAGCGCTCCCAGGATCCTGGATGCACAGCCTCTGCGTGCTTTTGCACACTGCTAAACAAAGGACACCACAAGGAGAGCAAAAGGTTCTGCCTTTCTCCCCCTGCCCTGAGAGGTGCCTTCCTTGACCACTTATTCCCTGTCACTTCTGTCCTCATTAGAACAAAAGGAACAGAAAATAAGAGTCTGTGACCCCACACCTGTTTTCCTATCTACCTTTTTTCCTTACTTTCTTCCATCCTTCCATCCATTCTTTCTTCCTTCCCAGAGCCTCCTTAATTAGCTTAACTAATTAGTTAATGATAGAACATCTGCAAAACACCTTGGCCTGGAAATAAAGGCCCACTAGTGCAAGATGACAGTGTGGTAGTCTCACAAAAAGGTGACATTCCTGGTCTTCTCTGTCTCCCTGTTATCCATACCATTCATATCTCAAGCTCAGAGATGTCCCCGTAGCAACCACCACCCTCTTGGCAACCAACACCTTGATTTGGATTAGTTACCAACTGCAACAAAACGGGAAATCCAGTACCCACTGTGGTCATAATGTTAGGAAGCTGATATTTGCAAAATTCATATTGCTTTATTAAAATCTTTCACATCTAATTTGCTGACTATGAATTTCAGGCCAATGGCACATTTAGGCTACATCAATATAAACCAGTTTGACTGGATTCAGTAAAATGTATATGCATATAATTCAACCAGACACCTGCATTCTCTTTACTTACATGATACTAGTGATGAATTTTTCAGTCTTCAGCAGTTGCTTTGACAAGTATAGTCCTACATTAAACTACCATTTTGTTTTTCTGCTTCACAGGAGCTGGGTTAAAAAAGAAATCTTTGGCACAATTTTTAAATGGTATTTTCAAATCACAGAAGGGATTTACCATTTCCTCATGAGCTCGAATGCCTATAGGATGTATGTTTAACTGCGTTCTCACCCCATCATGGGCTACACAAAACTTACAAGCCCCGGTGGAGAACTTGGGGCCAATTTTATCATTAAATAAACCCTGGAATGCCCCAGGCAAGGTCGTTAACTTGTCTCCACTACAGACTACCCGTCCAAATAGCCACCTCCCTTCTGTGGGTTCCCACGGGGCTCTGGGTGTGCTCCGCAGCTCACTCCCTGGCATAAGGGACAATTGAACCATTATATTTGCACCAAGAATAAACAGCCTGCTCAGTTCAGCTCTGTACACAAAGATGAAAAAACAGGCACCAAATATAGACCACAGGGACAATTTATTTGTCTTAAGAGTGTTTAAGACATACAAGCAAACCCCATCAAGCTATAAATGGTCAGCTTTGTACAATTACCACACTAGTCTGAAGAATATTATATGTGAATACAGTTTAGAAACCTTATCGTGGGTTATGCCATATAGGTGGCCTAGCAAGAGTCTCACTCTTCACAGCCTTGACAAGCCACCCCAACATCTTTCTCTATATGATGTTTTTCATGATTTATATCGTGGTCTTATTCAAAACATGGATTTGAACCTCCCTTTCATTGTCCTGAAAAATAAAATATTAGAATTAATAAGAGTCCAAAACTTCCAAAAGTTCTTGTCTAAATCTCTGATTTTTAGCCTATAAAGATTTATCCACCAGTTGAGCCACAGCCCCACCCTAATTCTAGACACACTATAGACTCACAGGCCAATGTTTTCATCAAAACTGGACTGTGACTTAAATATTACCTGGGTGTCCACAAGTCTACGGGGGAGGGAGGAGGATTCAGAGCCTAGTTCTCTCATTCGCCATTTGCAGCATGCCTTGCAGACAGAAATGCTGGGAAGGACCCCCACACCCACCTCAGAGCCCAGTCTTCCATCTTTAATCCCTGAGCATTTTAAATAGACCTCACCCATCTTGGAGAGGTAAAGTGCCACCCCAGTGTATTCAGCGCTGTGCAATACAGAAGGGGGATCCTCAGGCTAAGTCTTCACCCAGAGCAGAGCGAGGCCTCCACTGCAGTGCCGAGCTTTGAAGTCTGGTGGGTCACTGTGAATGTGAAGTCTCTGGGCAAAGGCAGCCACCACAAAGACAAGGAGAGATGGAGTGTGACTAGCATAAAGACTCCCTGCATGGCATCTGTGAGTCTCTCTCTTGAAGACAAGCAGTGAATGAATAGAAGGCCACAAAGAAAAAAATGCCAATGCCAAACTATCTAAGCACAAGAATAAGATTATAAGATTATTCAGCTTTGCATTCCAGTGCTGCTATGGACAAAATTTAGCCGAAAGGAACTCGAAGAACCTGTGCCCTCCAGGAAGGGATTGCTGCCACCCCTTGACCAGGCTGTTCCAAAGCCAGGATGATTCACAGAGGGTTGCAGAGAGCTTTGGCCTGTGTGACGCCATCCATCCCAGCTTATCAGACCTGCCCCAGAACACAGGCAATCTCCAACAGCCCCATGCTGCTGTCAAAGTGGCTGCAGTCACAAGGGCCTGTGGAGCAGGGTCTGCCATCCAGCAGCCTTCCACTGTTCGCTCTGCCGATCTGCCCCACCCCTGAGCCCTCTGCTCCTCTCACTACCTCAGGCCCTTTTGCAGATGTTATACCTGCAAGATACAGAAGGGAGACACTGGGCCAGGAAAAGGAACCCCTAGCTTCTTCCCTAACCAGCGGAGACCCAGGACAAGCCTTGGAACTGCTCTGACCTTTTTGGATGGATCTTTTTCTGTCAAGTTGGGATAACAACCAGGAAGCAGAATGGTTACCAGGTTACAAGGGCAACTATGGGTTCAGAGGCCTTGAGTTTAGGTGGCAGTTCAGCTACTTAGGAGGGCAGTCACTTGGGATAATTTCCTGGACTTCTCTGTGCTTCCAACTCTTTGCAAAATGGGGGCAACGATATGATCGTGTCAATGAACTGAGACAATGGTATGTGGTGATTAAATGTGATAAAAGAGTGTGACACGGCTAGCGTGGCGCCTGGTTCAAGCGAAACACAAGAAAGCCAGGCTGGCTGGCACCTCCGCTGCCATCGTCACCATCCTCTGCCAGAGGACAAAATGTGTTGACATCGAAAAGAATCACGTGCTACGCACATTATTATTCTTATCACAGGGAGTCCAGCTTCTCATGGCCTTTAGCCGGTCACTAGGTGAAAAGGCAAGGCCATGCTTTATATCATTTGGGGGGAGCTATTGGGATCTGAGACGTGGACATTTTGCTTTCGATTCTCAGTGGATGTAGAACAAAAGAAACCTGCAAAGCTGAGATAAACGTGGACCCAAACTCACCAAGTGCTGCTCTTTGTAACTTCCTTGGATCTTGTGCGCCTCCTAGTGGTTATCTTTCAAAATGACTGAAATCTCATTCATTAGAATAAAAGAGAAACTATGTCTGTCAGACATCTAGGGTAGAGTGGGCCCAGCGCTCCAAGACATTTCCCTGTTAAAGTGATAGAGGGTAAGCTCAGTTCTTCCTAAAGAGGCAGCAGGGAAGTTTAGAACCAGTGAATTCTCACCCCCAGCATTCTGAGTACAAGAGCCACAAGATACACTGTTTCATGTGGACCTGGGTTAGTTAGCTTTCCATTACTATAACTGAATACCTGAGATAACTCATAAAGAGGAAAAGCCTATTTTGTTTCACAGTTTGGGAGACTTCAGCCCATGAAAGACTGGCCCCATTGCATTGGGCCCATAGCATCACAGTGTATCGTGGCCAGAACACGTGGTGGAGGAGGCCTGTTCACCTCACAGTTGGTTGCAAAAGCAAAGAAGAGGAAGGAGCTGAGAGCCTACCACCCCCTTCAAGGGCACATGCCTAATAACCTAAAGTCTCCCACTAGGCCATACCTTTTACTGTCTCATCATACTTCCCAATGGCTGGGACAAAATACCTCACACCCACAATTTAAGGAAAGGGAGATTTTCTTTTGGTTCACAGTTTCCAGAGGTTTCAACCCAAAGTCAGCTGGATCCAAGGCAGGGTGGCGTGGCAGGATGACAGAGGGGCATGGCGGAGGAGAAAGAACTCGTGGCATGGTGGCAGGAAGCAGAGAGCAATCAGGAGAAGAGGGAAGGAGATCGACCCTTCCAGGCCAGGCCCCTGAGCCACTTCTGCAGCCAGACTTCACCTCCCGACATCACAGTTAGCTATAAATTCATCAGTAGGCTAATCCACGGATATGCATCACACCCACGCCTCTGTGATCCAGTCCCCTCCCAAAAGCCCCACCTATGAGCACATGAGGCTTCGGGGGGACCTTTAGAGTAAGCCATAACGACTCGCCACAACCCTTTAGTAGCACCACTCTGGAAACAAGCCTTTAACAATGGGCCTTTGGTGAACATTCCAGACCCAAACTATAGCAGGCCCCATGCAAAACTATTAAGAAAACGTCATCAACTAGTAACAGTCTCCAGATGTTGTCTCCACCCTAATCCAGCTCCTCCTCAAACCCAAGAAGAGGAGCAGGGAATAGGCTTGTATCATATACCTTCCCAGAATCCCAGGACTCCTCGGTTCTTTTAAGTGTGTTCCACAGGCACAAAGGTAACGGAACAAAATGAATGGCACGCAACAAACCTGGACTTTAGAAACAGCCAGACCCCTGGTGATTTCAGACTCCACCACTCAGGAAGGTTGTTTCAGACAGGTTGAACATCCCTAATCCAAAAGTCCAAAATCCCAAATGCTTCAAAATCCAAAACTTTTTGATTGCTGACATGAGACCAACGAGTAGAAAATTGCACATTTGACCTTACATGATGGATCACAATCAAAACACAGACACACTAAAAGCATTGTATAAAATTACCAGCAGTCTATGTGTACAAGGTATATATATATAAAACCTAAATGAATTTCATGTTTCAACCCAGGTCTCATTCCCAAGATCTCTTGTTATACATATGAAAATATTCCAAAATCTCAAAAAAATTCAAAAACTTCTTGCTCCGAGCATGAATCATCAGCCTGTATTTCTAAGCCTCAAACTCCTCATCCAAAATGGAGATACTATCCACTTTGTAAAGTGTCTCAGGTGTGCCCAAGAATAGTCATGTAAATGCCCAGCCCTCATCAGGCATATACCAGGTTCTCTGTTAGTATATTCCTTGACTACTTCCTTGCACACAAATGGTCAGACCCTGGCGAGATACTAACTCTAGAAGAACTAAGGAACTGGCTTCCACAAGGGGCTCCTTGCCAGTGTACATCCCAGAGGGCACTGTCTCTAAACACAGATGTTGATAGTTAACTTGAACTCTGTAACTATCCTGTCCACTCTGCAGAAGATGACTTTGTCAATGTCTGCAACTTCATTTGGTTGCAACAATAGGCTAGTGGTTACGTGAATGAATATATAAATCACGGCATACTATGCAGTAATTGAAATGTTTATTTTAAAACTCATTATAACATGGAAAGTGTTTATGCTATACCAAAGTTTTAAAAGCAGGGGGGGAGAGACTTGCATATACAGTACAATCACAGCTATGCTAACTCTACAAAGAAGAGTCCATCTGGCAAGAAATATACCAAGTTATGAGCTGTGGTATTTCTCTGGGTAGCAATTCTTAGAGTAATTTTTCTTTATGTAGTTTCAATTTACAAAAATTTCCCAAATTGAAATATATTAACTTCATATTAGAAAATATCAAAGTAAAATTGGTTGAGTTTTAAACCCCTTGCTAAATTATCAAGACTGACAATTTGAAGGAAGAGGGAATGGACAGGTTTAGTGAATCCTCAGTGGATATTTGAAAGGGAAGAACTTATGCCAGTGATCTAGTGACAAATATGATGTGCCCCGGGAGCAGACGCGGGCAAAGGTGATTCAGACTGGTGGTTGTGCAAGGAACTCAAATTGCCTTTTTTATTGTGCCAAGTGGTAGAAACCAGGTCCGGTCAATTTAAGAATTAAGTCATGCCCAAGCAGGGTCTGTAAGTAGAAGAAGGTCTGTTGGGGAGGCAAGGACAAGGCAGGAACCTGCTCTCAGCTAGCCTCATGCTGGAGTCTCCAAGACCTTGCCATGCTGTGCAGACCGAGACACCACTGCAGCTGCTTCTGTCCACTGCGAGGCTACCTGTGCTTTGTAGCTCTGTCTTCTCCCTCTCCTTCCCTCCCTCTCTCTCTTCCTCTCTCTCTCTCTCTCTCTTTCTCTCTCTCTCTCTGTCTTACTCTCTCGCTCTAAAGATTTGTACTCAGTAATTTGTACAAGCATAAAATTTTGTTCTCCATTTACTACCTTCATCCGCGTTCTATTGGATCTTTCCTCCCCATATGGCATCTTGACAATCTTTAGCTCTCCAGTTTCTTTGAGAGAGTAAAAAGCTTTGTCCAGTGCTGTTCAGTGTAAAATTTCAACACTCATATCCCATTGAAGGCCCTTCCCTGTCCCCAGCACAGGCCAAGCCCTCGACCAAGGAGTGTGTGTTTCAAGGGGTCTCAAAGGAGACGCATCATCACACCCTTTTCCTCCGCATGCCTGCCTCTGCCCCTCTACTTGGGGCGGGGGGCAGAAAGAAGACAGGTAGGTGCATTCTATTTACCTCCCCTGGCTGCTTCGGCTGCCTGTGCTTTCCTTGAAATAGGTGCCTGCAAGGTGCCTCCCCTGTAGGGTACAGATTCCTATCACATAAGCTGCTCCCCAGCACAACCTTGCTCTGCCCCAAGCCCTGCACCCCATGGTTGTTTTCTCCTAGAACACTCTGGCCTGCATCAGTCCTTCTTGAGCGAGTGATTCATACAAATACACAAGCTCAAGCTTAGCATCCATTTAGCCTTCAGGAGATTCAACAAACCTTGACTCAGTGAAGAGTAGTATATTAGTCACTTTCCAGTCACCGGACGAAATACCCAACACCTGAAACTCAAAGGAGGCGAGGTTTATTTTGGCTCACAGTTTTCGCAGATTTAACCCACGGTTGGCTGGCTCCAAGGCAAATA
>PVJO010030829.1:0-14994 GCA_004026905.1 Hystrix cristata | reverse complement strand
GGATACGATGCTCCCAGCAGAGATGAAGACCAGAGCTCCCCCAAAGCAACAGCAGCCATCTTGGTTGACAGCAAGGCCCCGAGTTCCTTCTTCAATGAGAACAGTCGAGTCCTCTTCAGGAGAACCAGCCACAACAGAGCTTCTCCTGGGAAACAGCCAGCAATTATCTTCAGCTCCTGTTCTCTTTTATGCTGCAGCAGCAACAGTCCTCAGGTGGATCCTCTACGCCCAGAACCCACCAACTCAGTCCAGCTGGGCATCCTGCTCAAGTCAACCACATCAGTTCACCACAGTGTTGACCTGCATTCGCCTGTCCCCACTTCAGGTCAGGTCCAAACTGACAACATGCCACACCACACACATACTCACTGACACGCACATGCGCACACTCCAGTCAAATACAGACCCTGGACCTCGCCCAGCTCCAGGCCTTGAAGACTCTGGATAGCACACCTGTTGCTATCTACTTTGATAGTTATTGGAGTTAGAAAACATTTATGTATCATTACCCATATAAAAATACTATTTTAGAAAAATGATACATACTTATGGCAAAAATAATTAGAAATATATGAGATAATGTAAAAAAGAAGAAAATCATCCCAAACTCCTCTACCCACAGAATAAGACAGTTCAGTGTGTTTCCACCCACTCTGTGCCTGGTTGAGCACAGATGTGGTTTTTTTGTACACTGGATGCCGTCATATCTGCTGTTCACCAGCCTTCCCTGGAAGTCTGTACCATTCTGTGAACATCACTCTATGCCAGGATGGCAAGAAGGAAGACTGCTGGATAATTACAGAATGCTATTAAATCACCCACTGCCTCCTAATGTGTTTTCTGTGCCTGAGGGGTTTCATAGAGAGCTATCTAATTCTGAGTTTTTTATGATCTCTATGGATATCCTGGAAATACATTTTCAGTCATAGCCTCAGGTTTGTTTTAAACTAAGCATATCTTGTGAAATGTGATTTACCAATTAGGAATAGTTAGAAGAGGTAAGTGAAGATCTTAGACACCACCTGCAAGTAAAAATAACACAAACACTCTTTTTGTTGTTGTTCTGGATTTGCAACCCCAAAATGAGCATGGGCAGAAAAAACAAGAAAAAGGGTGGGGAAAGACACAGTGAGAGAGAGAGAGACAGTACCAGTGTGAGTGCCCGGGACACTTGCAAAGACTTGGCATTCTCCTCATTTGTCCATGATGCTGTTTTTGTGCCAGCAATGTCTGTAACGGGGCAGGAAATGGGATTAGACCAGTAGGGCTGTAGTCTGTGGTATAGGATATAAGGGGAGAGGCAAAAAATGATGAATAATGTTTCCATGTAACATTTTTTAAATTAAAATTAATGTAAGACTCCATAATAAAAAATTAAAATTCTACACAAGATAGGGAATGTTGCCATGCCTAGTCATATCGAAATCTGAGGCAAAAGGAGGGAAAGCAGAATGATGACTTCTATGCTTTTTCATTAATTCTAATTTTTAAACAATAAATTAAATATTATTTAGCTTGATTACTGAATTTATGAAGTCTCCTTGGATTCTGGGCTCAAGCACTTTGCCCCTCTATTCACCTAGCCCGGCCCCTGTCTATCACAGAGGTTAAAGCATCGCTGGGCTTGGACACCAGGATCTACTAGAGGAGGTCAGTGGATGGAGGAGACAGATGGGCCTGGGTAATACCCCATCACTTGCAGCTGAAACACTGATTCTCTGCAGTCACAAAACTCTCCTTCAACCAGCTCTGGAGAGAGCCACACAGGGGTAAAGATGAATTCTCCTCCATCCTAAAGGAACCACATCACATGGTATTAACCCCTGAGACAATCATTCTTCTCAAAAAGAGTATATATCATTTTTAAAGTCTTATATCAAAACCTCTCACCAGTAGAATTTGCATCCTTGCTTTTACTTGAAATTGGGCCTAATTCCAGAATTTGCTGTTAGTAACAGCACACAGTACCATATTGTTTGCAATTGTCCAGCTGTCCTGGGCACCACACCCACAAAACCTCAGTGTTCCTTTGCAGCACACCAGGCATGGCGGTGAGGGCGGCTCCTGCACACACGCACACGCACACTCACCTCCTGCCGCAGCAACATGTGTGCCCACATCCGCAGGGGAGGAGTGAGAGTCCTAAGTGGTCCACAGGCCATGTTATCAGTGTTGCTCTAAATGAAGCTTACATTTACAATGGAAAGAAGGGAGTTCACATTTCTTTCAAGTATGAAAGTGTTTGCTCGGGGTGTTTGCAAACAGCATCCATCTCTTCTTATTCCCTCCCAGTTGGATTCTCTATGCTTCATATATGCTCTCTACACAGACCTTGTATTTTTATAGAAAGTAAGCAGATCTAGGCAGGAGTCATGGGTCCTCAGTTTGGCTACAAATCCCACTTTGTACACAAATCCCACTTTGTCCTCTATTTCTGTATTCACAGAGCCCAAAGGGATGAACAGCACAAGATTTGTAACTGAACTGAGAATCGTGATTCCAACTTAGAGTTGCTCATTCTTTCCACCACGCCATTCCTGGTATATTGTTGCCAAAGGGAAGCAGAGAATCAGGAGGGCAGGTGACTCTACTTGTCCATCCGCCTCCCATTATATCTGGAAGACTAGGAAGAAGTCACACTAAGTCTTTACTTTGACCAACTGTAGAGTGAGGATACTATCATATATCTTACGGGATGTTTGAAGGATTAAAAGAATTAGTAGACATCAAGATGCTTTGAAGGTTGTAAAATGCTCTACCTCTACCAACATAATTTTGTTTTATTGCTCTCTTCCTCCTAGATAACCTTGCACCCTTCATCAATAATTCTGCTTAGAATCTGATGAATACCACTTTAGTTATGCATGCAGAGGAAGGAAGAGCTCATTTATTGACAGCTTCTTGATTCATGGAAGAAAAATAATTAAGAGTCACATAAAAATTTGATATGTTGTTTTAGTCTTCTTACATATGTGGAGAAAAGGAAACATAGTTCATCCATGTAGGAGGCAATCGCCAGACCTGAGGACTTGACACTCAATCAGAGAGATTGTTGCCCCCACTTTGTCCACCCAGCAAGCTCGTGTGTACCTGCAAGTTAAAACTCCCCTCAGGCTTCTTCCTTTACATTGGCTTCCCGGGAGGTGGCCCTCATTTGTCTTTGTCATGGCTCCTTACCTGTTCCATATGCTGCAGCAGTCACCTCTGTGTTGGGCTTATTTCTTTGTGTACGCTTTTTCTGGACCAGCCCAGAGGACGGGAGTCTGTACCTGGCCCCACCAGGGTGCACAGGGGACCCAAAACTGCACACTGACCACAACCTGGGAAGACTGGCAGTGAGCCCACAGGCTGCCAGATAAAATGGCTAGAGGTTAGCCAGCTTTCCATCACTGTAACAAAATACCAACATAATCAACTTTAAAGGAGGAAAGGTTTATTTTGGCCCATGGTTTCAAAGGTTTCATTCAGTCAACACTCACTTGGTCCTGTCGCTTTAAGCCTGTAACAGCACAGCATATCACAGTGGGGACTTGTGGGCAGATGAGGTCTGCTCTTCCCTTGGAAGCAGACAGAGGGAGCGCAGGGCCGGGATTCCAATATCCTCTTCAAGGGCATTCCCCAGTGACCTGACTTCCTTCCACTCGGTCCCACCTCTGTAGGCTTCTATCGCCTCCCACCAGCTCTGTGGTCTAGGCACCAAGACTTCAATGCATGAACCTCTGCAAATGACAAGGTCCAAACTGTAACAGCTGGTCACACACTTGGTTGACTGCAGAGGTGGGAGGAAAGGCTGACAGGATGAGTAGAAAACCAGCCAAAAGAGCCCAGATGACAAATGGTAGCTGCTACAGAAGCTACGGAGGACTCCAGAGAAAAACACAGACTTCACTGACTTTGCAGTCTTGGAGGGATCCTTGCTGAGCACCTCGCAGTCCCACAGGCTGGTGAGTTTTGGGCACTCTGTCTTGTAAGTTATTTGAGTTTGCCTCTGTTCACTTCTCACTGCACCGTTGCTCCAAGAAGTCCAGGTGCGGCTGCAGAAACACCAGAGGAAACCAGCAGGGGATTGTGCCACTTTTAAAGCTGCAAACCAGGGGCAGGCATCTGTGGCAGAGCCAGGTGTGGGGTTCATCAGGTCACATAACAACTGTCACTTTTTGCTCATCAGACCCACATATCCTACGTAATTTATAAGTGCTCTGCAATTCTGGTTGATCTTCTGGTGCATGGAGTGTTTCTGATATTTTTTCAGCTTGCCAGGAATAGGAGATCTTTTTTAACTTAATAAGAAAGATATCGACAGATTGTATTTATTAAAAAAAGAAAAAAGGCTAATGAAGGGATGGCCGCCACTTCTCATGCTGCCTAAGCCTAGCCCCTCATTTACAGAGGGCTGGAACAGGAGCTGAGGGGAATATTTGCTTTATTACTGAAAGCCAGCAGGCATAGAGAATGGTGATAGTCAGTACAGTCCTGCCTGACTGCCACTCTGATCACTAAGGATAATTGCTTTTTTCCTGAAAAAACGTTAATGGATTAACTAAGCTGCATGCAAGAGTGTATGTCGTAGGCTCAGTGAAGAAGCGAAGGTTGTGAAGCGGGAGGTGGCGCGGTGTCAGCCCCAGCTGGGGAAGGAGGGTTTGGGGAGAAAGAAGGTGGAGAACACAGTTCTGGAGTTAAACAAGTTCAGGTACGTGGAAACAAAGTTGCCTGTGGAATAAAATGTGCCTGACTCTTCTTCCTCACTACCCTTCCTGAAAATTCATAGTTACTTTTTCCCATTGCTGAGACAAAATATCCAACACCTAAAGTTAAAGGAGGAAAGATTAGTTTGGCTCACAGTTTGTAGAGGTGTCAGTCCTTAATCTGCTGGCTCTAAGGCAGGGCGGAATGGCACAGCAGGCGAGAGGCAGCAGAAGGCTTGTCAGCAACAAGTGACAAGCAGAGACCACAGCAGCCTTCTTTCTGTCCTTTATGTTCTAACCAGGTATCACTCATACCCAGGGTGGGGCCCCTTAATCCTAGCATTACACCGTGAATCAAACTCAGCATCGCACCCTTAATCTCAGCATCACACACCCTAGATCCAGCCACCTCCAAAAAGCCCCACCAATGACCACATGGCGGTTGGGGGGGGGCATCTGGACACAAACCATAACATTGTAAAAATGAATCTTTGCTCTTCTCACCACATCTGGCTCTTGCATGAACAAGGCTCTGTGTGTGTGTGTGTCTCGGGAACTGGGGTGGGAAGAGCAAAAGATTCATTTTTACAGTCAACATGCAGCAAGCGTTATTTATATCTCCTGCCTTTCTGCTCTGGTATATATCAATATTTATTGCTAATTCAATGTCAAAATTTGACCTTACTTTTTCTTAGTCAATATATGCTTCTTGGAGCAATAAATCTTCATAATCACCATAGTTTAAATCGATATCTGTTTATTATATATTTATCATCTGTGAGTCAACTTTTCTACATTTCAGATACTTAGCAGCACTGGACACCAGGTTTCTAAGGATGGAGTAACAGTGATTGTTGAGATTCGAAGGCTTTGTATTGCCTGATTTTAAGTTGAATATAAGAACTGAAATAAAAGCCATAGAACAGGAAAGGTACACAAACTTAGTTTCCTGGACCAGAAAACTATTAAGTTATAAAATATTTAAGCTAGTTATGATGGTGCGCAAGTGTAATTCCAGCATTCTGGAGGGCAGAGGCAGGAGGATTCTAAGTGCAAGCCTTTCCTGAGCAACTCCAAAATGCAAGGAGAGCCTGTGTCAAACAAACAAACAAATGAACAAACAAACTACAAATTTACCTTGATGCAAAGGCCCTGGGTTCTATCCCCAATAGTATGAGGAAGAGAGAGAGAGAGAGAGAGGGAGAGAGAGAGAGAGAGAGAGATCAAGAGAGACCTACAGCAGGAAAAATCCACAATTTCAAGTGTATGCAAGCAGCTCCCCCATAATACTGAGGTGGACTCTTTTCCAGGAGATCAAGTGTACTGAACAGCAAATCAAATTGCCTTTTCCCTTCACGTTTGCTCTTGCTTTACTTGTGGGAGTTATTTAAGGATCAAATCGTGAATTAAATCTGATGCTACCTGACAATGCTTTCTTTTGAGAACCAGTAGGTGGCTGCAGCAGGTGACAGGGCTCAGGCTCAATGTCTGGTCTTGGCGGGCGGTGGGTCATCCCAGGAGGAAGGAGTCAGCTGCGGTGCCAGACTGTGCTGGCTGCAGCAGCCCCTCCATGCGGCCACCCTGACCCGCGGCTGCAGCCTTCAGAGGACTCAGGAGAGACTCTTGCTGGGCTGAAGTCAGGAGACGTAGCAGACCCTGTAGCTCCTGGCCCTGCCTGTCCTCACCTGGGAGGACCAGCTGCCCAGGAGACTCGCAGTTCAGGGAGCTAGTGTCTCTGCTAGGGATAAGTCCACACATCCAGTTACACCCAAGTCTCCCTGGGGTGCTGCATATTCACACTGCAGAACGGCTCTCTAGATGCCAGCCCAGATATCCCCCTTTCTCACTTACACTTCTCGAGAATAACTGAAGAATGTGCCAGGAATGCAATATAATGAGATTTAGAGGGACTGGCCAGAAAAGTTCTGGCTCTGTTCCTGTCCCTCCTGTAACACTTCACCCTGTAAGTCACACTCTCTCAGCCTCAGGGCATGCTGTGGTTTAGATCTAAAAGCCTCACATGTCTGGACGTGTGTCTTTCGGAAGGTAAGTGGGTCATCAGCAGATCCATCCATTGGTGAGTCCATACCTAATTGCATCAGGGGGAGTCGAGCCTCCTTGGAAGACATGGGTCACAGGGCCCTGGCCTGGAAGGATGTGTTCCTGTCCTGGCTTCTCCCTTCTCTCTGCTTCCTGGCTACCATGAGTTGAGCACCTTTCCTTCGCCATGCCCTTCCACCATGCCGTTTTGGAGCTAGCTGGTCACTCATGAGCTGAACCCTCTGACACCTTGAGGGAAAACGAACATCTTCTACTTTAAGTTGTGGATGTCAGGTATTTTTCCCAAAAATGCAGAGCAAGTGAAGCACAACCAGATAAGAGGCCATCATCTCCGGGCAGCTTTCCTGGCTCACAGGAACCAGCTTTTAATGAACCGAGGACCTCTTCTGTCCTTTGCTAGCTATCTAAAAGTAATAAACCTGCTTTGTAACTTGTGTGTGGGTGTCCTCTCTCACTGGACTGAGACAAATTGATATGAGTGCACAGCAAATCTGCTTCACAGCTAACGGGCCCCCAAGGTAGGAATTGCCCTGGACAATCAGAAAGTTTCAAGAAGCCACTTGAATACCTAAAGTCTCTACGAGTTTTTGGTTTGGTTTTTCTCATCTGTTGTTTTGTTTTGTTTTGTTTTGTTTTGTTTTGTTCTGCAGTCCCTGCAAGAGTCCAGCAGGGTCACCTGGTTGTGTGGTCTTAATGGAATTAGACCTGCTTCGAGTGGATGATGACAAGAGGGGCCTGGACCCAGGGTGGCACACACCGATCACTTCCCAGTCACTTTGTACTCTACCATTTGCCCCTTTTTCCGTCTGCCCAACTTGCACTGGCTGTTGGATAGTCTTCAAACCTTTTAGGGCAAGAATTAACGATTGGGTGGCAGGCTTATTGTGGCCAGAGAAATGTATTTCAGAGGTTAAAGAAACCAGACTTTCCAACCAAGAAAGCTTGATTCCATCTGTTGGAATGACAAATTCAGAACCTCGAGGTACAGTGACCTGCTGTGTGCAATTGGGATTAGAGTTCTCGAGAACTGATGAGATGGTGCATTTGAAGTCATCTGTCCGGAGTCTGACATGGACTCTATCCACGAAAAAGGTTCATTGTCCTCTTCCTCCTTTGCTATCGACATCAGGATTTTGTATTACTTTAAAGCCTTGTGCTAAGTCCCCGTGGGTTGCAGGAGAAATGCGGTCACTCTCTGTTTAGGGTTTAGCCGGGGAGGCAAAACTAATTTACTTTAAAGAAAGGAGGTCCAAGTATGTGGTGAAATCATGACCACGATGCTTCAGCATGGAGGAGGGCAGGAGGGGGTGCTGATCGCCACTGAACGCTGGCTTTGGATTCGAGATGTTGCACATTGAATGTCACACAGTCCCCACACCACCCTCTGAAATGCATCATGTAGGGGAGGAAATTTACCCCTGGTGAGGTGAATCACTTGGCTAGAATCTGTACTCGAGGGAGAAGGGGTGCCCAGCCACGTGACTTCTAGATCAGTGCTCTTTCTATTCTGCCATGTGCCTTGGGAAATGATGAGATCAAAGCAGAATGATGTAATCAGAAAGGAAGTCAGGAAATGAGACTTGAATGGGACCCCAAAGTTGGCTGCATTTGATAGTCTCCCAGGTAGGGAGGAAATTGGAGGAAGACAGATTGCACGATCTGTGCCCTCAGTGTGGGATGCACATGGTGTGGACGGCCAGGCGGCAGAGACTCACACCGGGGGCTGAGCGGTTGTGTTTGCGCTGGCGGCTTGTGGGATGATCCACCCAGCTGCACCGAGGTAAAAGCAGAGGAACTCAACCGAACCTTTACACATCTAGCTACTTGGACATTTGTTGGGCGGGGAAGGGTTTAATGGTGAATTAAATTTATGTGGCCGATACAGGAAAATTCAAAACTTCTGCTGTCTCGTGTTAAATTTAACAAATTGTGTTTTTGCAGCAATTTGCAGATTTGAATCAGATTGTATGTAATATGGTTGGTGTTAAGTTTATTTATTGTCATTTTAGCACCTACAACACATGTTATGAAGATTGCTATGATATTCTTGAAATTGACATTCATTCTTTTTTTATGATTGCTTCTCCTAGAGATATAGCCATTCGCTTGACCCTTAAACATTTTTTGGATTTATTCATTTCTGTTTTATAAATCTTCTATTTTGCTTTCTACCTTTTTTGTTATTTTCCTTCTGCCGTTTTACCATTTGAGATTTTTTCCAGTGCCTTGGGATTACATTATTGATTTCTAACTTTCAGTTTTTTTAATATATGAATTTAAGGCTACATTATTCCCTCTTGGCCTTGCACTAACTATACCCCAAGAATTTTGACATTATATTCTTCTTACTATTCAAATCAAAATATTTTCTATTTTCCAATTTGATTTCTTCTTCGACTCAAGTTTGTTTTTGGGATTTTTTTTGTTTCAAACATATTGTGTACTGTATCATTCAGAGATTTTCATGAGTTATTTTTCTGCTACTGAGTTTAAATTTTCTTCCACTGTATTCAGAGAACATGTTCTATATGATTTCAACATTTAAATTTTTATTAAGCTTTGCTCCACAATGAAAATGTGAGTTATTTGTAAATATTTAAGATATTGCAATGTCTTAACTATCACATATACCCTAATATTATTGATAGAATTGTATACCAGGTAAGTTGCTTCAAATTTACTAATTGTATTGTTTAAATGTCCCACATCTTTACTGTTTTTGTTTGTGCCTTTAATCAGTAGCAAGATTTGTTAAAATTGCCAAATATGATTATTGATTTTTCTACTTCTCCTTTGATTCCTGTAAATTTTCACTTTAAAAATATAACGTGCTTGCAGATATGATGTTAAATGATTACAGGTGTAAAATGTTTGCATATTCTATTTACATTGATGCATTTATCATTATTTAATGCACTCTATAATTAGCAATACTTCTTCTGAAGTCTACTTTCAGAGGATATTAATACATGGATATTTTCTCTGATATTAATACTTGGATAACAGCATGGAATAGATTCTTCCTTTTATTTTTTAATCTTTCTATATCTTCATTGTTAAGGTGTGGCTTTGGGATACAGTCAAAATTTGGGTTCTTTCAAATTGTATCTGGTATTTTTTTACCTTTATAAAAATACTAAAATATGCATCGAGGAATGGACATGCATCTTTCGCCTCTGAGTAAATTTTCTCTAACTGAATGCTTGTATAATCCACACACAGATCAGACGAAAATAGCAGCAAAAGCAAAAGCTTCCCACATACTGCCTCCCCACCACGCCTACCATTACTTTTATTCCTAACATTTTATATAGATATAGATATATATTAGTTTCATCTGCTTTCAAAACTTATGAAAGTAACACCCTATGATATTGTATCCTTTGTATCTGGCTTCCTTCACTCACATAGGTTTGTGAGATTAGTTGACATTTTGCATGTAATGATAGTTTGCTTTTTTTTTTTCTTTCTGAAAGTATTCTATTGTGTGAATACAACAATTTATCCATTTTTGTATTGGACATTTTCTTAATTTCTAGTTTGGAACTTTTATAAATATGTTACCATTAAATTTCTTAAATTTTTGTAAATACGTACATGCACATTTTCTGCCTTTATCTAGCAAAAATGGAGTTGAATTGCTCTGTATTGTGCTACGTGTATGTTCCTCTGTAGTGAATAATAACGAATCTTTATCCACAATGATTGGGTCAATTACCAGCAACGCATCTTTGCTGATACATGGGATTTTCTCTATTTTCCATTTGATTCAGTGCAGTGGTGCCTCGTGGATTTAATTTGCATTAATCTAATGACAGATGAAGTCACACACGTTGCTTATATTTGTCTACCGTTAGACAATATTATTTTATGAAGTGCCTTTTTAAGTACTTTTGCTTGTTTTTCAGCCAAGTTGTATATCTTTTTCTAATTGGCTTGCAAGCATTCTTTTTCATATCCTGGATAGGAGTTCTTTGTCTGCTACCACTATTGCAGTCCTCACTCTAGGGCATTTTCTTACACCCATTTAATGAAGCCTTTTGGTGAATGGGCTATTTTTAATTTTAATACATTGTTTATTGGATTTTCTTTTTTCTGTAGTTGGTAATTTTATATCTAAGAAATCTTTGCTTACTCAGAGATCATAACATTATTCTTCTATATTTTTGTCTTAAAGACATCTTTATTTTTGTGTGCTCATTTATTTTACCTTTCACATTCAGTTTCCAGTTTTTCGTGAATCATTTTCGAGTATGGTGGAAAGTTGTCAATATCAGTCTTTTTCTCATATCAATATTCACTTAATTCAATAGCATATATTAAACAGTTTTCCTTCCTTACCACACTGTATCTATAGCTTTGTTATAACAGTTTTAATTGGATTATAGAAAAACATAAAGTTATGCTTAAGGCACACATTCATATTTAATTTACCAGCTTTCTATTTGTTTTCCATTCATTTCGTACTCTTTGTAACCTTTCTGTAGCTTTTTTCCCACATACATATTAAGTATTATTATTCTATTTTTCTCCTTCATTAAGTTTTCCTGTGGTACATATGCATTAATATAAACTCTATGAAATAACAAGATACATCCTTAATTTAATGCATAGCCTGACTTACTGTTCTGACTTTCCCACAACAATGCAAGAATGTTAAAATGATGTAATATTACTTAGTTGTCTCAAATCATTTGTGTTAAAATTATCACGTGTTTCTACACACGCTTCAAATCTATAAGGCGCGTGTAGCATCCTTTCAGTCAATTTTCATTTGGACCAGCCATTTATTTATTTATCTTTTCCTATGCTGTTCTCATCTTCCTTCAGGAGACATTTCTCCTCTCTGTGAAACACTATTTTAATTAAAAGAAATACTAATTTCACCCGAGTGTGGGGTTCACTCTGTACACTCAGCACTCTGGGAGTTGAGGGAGGAGAATCACGAGCTTGAGCCCTTACACAAAATGAAAGAGAGAGAGGTAACCGGGGATGTAGCTCAGTGAAAAGGCCCTGGGACTACCACAAGTACAAGAAAAAAATAAAAAAACTAATTAAGTTAGTGAAGGTTGTCAACAGTTTAGTTGTTTTTCAGTTTATGTTTTGAAAATATAATTTTTTCTTCATGTCTTTTAAAGAACAACACTACCACCCGTCCCAGCTATCCAGAACTCTGAAGCAACAGAGTCCTTTGTGGACAACTTAGCAAGACAGTATGTTAAATAAAATTCAAGAAGGGCAGAGGGCAGGAGATGTAGCTCAGTGGTAGCACACCACTGGGTTCAATCTGTATTGCAAAAATATGAATAAATTTAATTATTTTAAAAATAAACATTAACACTAACAATATATTTTAGCCATTTCATCATGTTCTATGTGTCTCTTAGCATACTTATATACATATATATATACATATATATATAGTCTCTGTGTGATACATTCTGTTAAGTATTCCAGCCCATTTTCCTCCATTTTTTTACTTAATCTGCTAATTATAACCTACTAAAATAGATGTGTATTTTTTAAAATTTCTGATCTGTTACTGAACTTTTATTTATAAATATTTATTTTTCAATGCATTCAAGTACTCTCTGGTGGAATTATCTATAGTTTTTCCTTATTTATTGACCATATTCATCAAAGTCCAACATTTGATAATTCCAGCACTTTGTTTGGATTGTTTCCATTGCCAGCTGTTTTCTGGATTTTCAGTCCTGTCTCTGGCACACCTTATAATTTTTTATTAAGCACCCACATATACTTCACAAAAACAGTGTTGGATTTATGAGTAATATCTTCCCGGAAGGACTACTCTCCTTTCCGAAAGACAGATGGCCTGCAGGCAGATTGCCCCGGGTTGGCTGAGCTTGTTCGAGGCTTTTTTCATCATTCCTGGTGGCCTTAACCCCCAAATGCATGTCTTGCCCTCTCACTGTCTTTCCTGTTCTCAGCAGGAACTCGCCCTTGGAATAAGGCAAAGGCCTCAAAGGGAAATTGTGAGCAGAATTTCTGCCCCAATCTTGTATTTCTGCCTTTCTAAGATCTTCCATAACTCACAATACCTAAATCTTAGACGCTCCTATATCTATCAGCACATGAATGAACAAAGAAAGTGTGATATTTATACACAATGGAGTACTATTTTGCCATAAAGAAAGATAAACTTGAGTCATTTGTATGAAAATTGATGCACCCTGAGACCATAACTTCAAATTAAATAAATAAGATGCACAAGCTTAACTATCACATGGTTTCTCCTACATGAGAAACCCAAAGTATAAATAATTTAAATAGCAAAATAAAAGATAGATATTAGGAAATAGGAAGATAGATCTTTCACAAATAGGACGACAAGCAAGAGACAAGGAGCAGGGAAGTAAAAAGAATTAAGACATGTTATGTACACGTACCGACTTCACACGATAAGTGTAATCATTATGTACTGCAAACATATACTAATATGAATTAAAAATTTTCGAAAAATCTCACGTGCTTAAATTCATATTGCCACAGCCACCGTGAGGCCTGCCTCTGGCCAGCACGGTGAGCCTGGGCAAGTCCACCTGCCCACCGCCGGCCGAACAGGCCAGGACACACGCTGCCCTGCTCTCTCCAGCTGTGGCCCCTCCAGTCCTGGCTCACTTCCGGTGCCTTCAGGGGTTTCTTGTTTTTAAAGATGGGCTGCCACCACTGCCAGAGTCAACACACAGAACTTAGTGCTTTAAGACTTTTCAAAGTGATATTTCAGTAATTTTTTTTTCTAAAAGCCTTACATTTTTGAGCAATTGGCTCTTCTTTCTCCTTGATTTCTTTTCTACTTACTGACTTTTCCATGACTAGCTTTTTAAATTTAAATTTATTTTTAACCGAGAACATAGAAACACAAATTGTACATATGGATGGGGTGCCGTGTAATGTCTTGATACATGTACGTATTTATACAATACTTAAATCAGGGTAAACATATCTATGCCTCAATCTTTATCATTTCCTTGTGGTGCAAACATTCAAAGTCGTGTCCTATAACGTCTTGAAATACACATTTCATTTCATCTATTTTTAATCTGGGATTTGCGTCCGTCTTCAAAAGAGCTGGAAGGGGCAGCCCACACTCCCTTTCACCGTGATGCAGTAATTATCACTGTACATATATGTTGAGTATTTTCCCAGATGCTTTCTCATTTACTTCTCACTGTTTGAGGTGAACTGTATTCTAGCTTTTAAAAATATAGTGCGGCTGGTAAATGATAACACCAGGGCTTAGACCTAGCCCAAAGCAATCTGAAAGCATGTTTGCTTTCAAAAGAATTAGATTGCCGTATCCACCCCTCAGACCCAAATCTGCAGATTCAGTCTTGTAGTTTGGGCTACAGGAATGGTCGCTTGGGTCCAGGCTTTTTTGATGGATCCTGGTGTATGACCTGAGGATTCACGCTTCAGCCTGATACCTGTATCTATCAACTAGAAAGCCAGAAATATCTTTTGACTTCCAAGTGTATGACACCAAATTTTTAAAATGTGTTAGCTCAGATTAATGAGTTGCCAGAAGGAGAAAAAAAAACCTACAAAGTACTGCATTTCCCCCGAAGAACTTTGGGGTGATGAGGAATCATCTTGTATGGAAAGTGGAGAAGAGGTCAAGAAAATTACTTAGCTCACTCCTCGAAGCTCAGAGAGTGCTGGAAATGTGTGTTTGCTGGTCTAAGGTAGGAACACTGCATTTAATACTGGATGATTTCCAGAGAGTTATCAGTATGAACTGATGAGAGTACGTGAGCCTAATCACATACATTGGGCACATAGTACACCTATTAAACGTTTCTTTTTCCCAGTGGTCTCCTGCTAGTATGCACATTTCGCCAGCTCTTGAGATTTGTCTGCTGCAGATTGTAAGACTTCCTCTGAGTCATGTCTCAGAGCATGGCAGAATTAGCTAATGTAAACATCATGTCTTCTATAAGTAGTACTGTTGGGTAAAATAGAATTTTTCAAAAGCCAGTAGAAGTTGAAAGAAGGGAAATCTTCAGGTAGCAGAAATTAAAGACTACAGAGCCAGTATGTTAAGTGGATGAGCTCAGGCCTCTGAATCTACAAGGAGATCAGAAGTGAATACAGGGACTAGTGGCGAGGACCAGGGATGGACCAACCCAGTGAGAATACAAGTGGCACGTCTGCCTGTACTAGGCAAGGGGCTGAATCTAATAATACTGCAGAACCTGGCAGTGATGCACCCATAATAATCACTGAA